>APFE030471698.1:0-40101 GCA_000404065.3 Pinus taeda
GCAAGTATCAAAGCAGTTACAATCTCCAGAAGTTGAACCTTACATCAAAACAACAACCATCAACCTTGATTACATATTGTTTCTGGGTATATATAGAGTTTCATTACAAAGGAACTCAGCCATTCTTGGTGTGGAGGGGTCATAATTGACCACCAACCACTTTAACTACCTGATAGAGTCTCTAGTGCATTTGCTTGCTATAGTGGGTGGATTTGATCTCCTCGAGTGCTCTGTTGTACTCTCAGGTGGCTAGAGTGTCATAAAGGATGAAATTCCATAACTGTTAAATGCATTTATCTACTCGAGGTCCATCCTTTTCCTCCTTGGCCATACTGTTTGCTGGATGTGGTTGTTAAGGAGCTAATGCGCCGAGTACTGGACATTGGCCACCTTTGTTCTTTTAGGAGCATGGAATGGTTAAGGTACGTGGACTACACAGTGGGTGGAACAGTCAGATGAGGGAGTAATATCGGTCATTATATTGGGCGGATCAATGGCTGGGATTGCTTGGCAAGGAGTACCGAGAAATATGGAAGCGGAGTGAACGCAGGCCGTTGAATCTCGCGTGGATAGATCCAACGGTCATTGGGCTTTGAGGATGAGCGGGCGTTACCAAGTGGGAGAATGGGTTTGAGTAGTAATTGGTATTGCTCACACCACTTTCAGACGATGGGCAGTAAAGGTACAAGGGCGCGCGATACCATTCATATGGTGATGCATGGTGGCGGGGAAAAATGAAAACCACTTTTCATTGCTAGTTAACATGTTGTCACTTCGCGGGAGCGTGGAGAGCGAACGCCATCTGATTGCAGCAGAGGTGATCAGACAGTGGGGAAACAAACGGGCAGGTTATTCATTGAATGCAACAGGGGAACCGTTGGATCGGGGTGGTGGAGATCAACGGCTAGGGTTACAGTGAAGATTTATGTAGGCGCGTGGGCATGTGGGCACGAGTTTTATAAGTTTTTGTGTATTAACGCCCAGGGCTTGGAAAGGGTTTTGATATGATTTTCAATGAAAAATCATGGGAAATAAAGACCAAAGGAGGGTGAGAGAGGTAAGGGAGAAGGTGAGGGCAACCACTATAAGCCCTTTTTCAGCATGACCACGGACAAAATGTGCTTCCGAATTCAGAAAATCCATGTTATATGGCAGAGCTAACAGTGACCATGAAGCAACATATCACAAGATCCTCTACATGCTCCAAAATTTAAGTGTAAGAAAAATTTTACAAAGTATTTGTCCCAATGACAACACTTGGTGACACACTGGTAGAACTCTATCTTCTTTGTTCATGTTTCACTCTTAATTGCATGATATCAATATTTTAGGAAGTATTGATCCATCGTATGGATTAACTCATGTTTCCCATTTGACCCAGTTATGTATATAGTCTCCTCTATACACATTTACAAAGCTTGCCAAATAACAATTGCTTCTATCTCGGAGAGGGTCATATATAGTTGCAAGTTTAGGATGATCAGAGTATGATTTTTCATCTCATGTGTTCCTCCACTACTAGCATGCATGTATAGTACCACGACAAATTTACTTGCTTCACCTCTCTATGCAAGAAGCATTTATGTTCTTTCACCCTTTATTTATTTTATTTATAGAAATGTTCTTAGGAACTTATTATTTTACTAAGGCTGAAGTGGGATCTCGAATTATTGAGAGAAGGCGATATTTTCTCTTCAGAGATAGGTATATATACTTTTTATATTGGTTTGATCACTATTTCTTTTCCCCTTTCCCATCTCTACTTGACTAGATCATCAAGAAAGAAACCATACTATTACAACATCGTGTCAAGGGGTGAGGATGCTAAAATAGATGTCAGCGTCATCGTTCAATTTATGAATTTCCATTCAAATGGATCATATTTTCCATTTAGACATCATTGAATTTATAGATATCTAAATCGAAAATAAATAATATGATGACATATTAGACAAGTATTTTTCATCGTCATAGTTAGCCCTTTTGAGTCTTGCCACATTATCCTTTGAGGCCAAAATTACTAGTCTTCATGCAAAGTCGCATTAAAAAAAATACAAAGAAAATGGAGAACTAGACTAAAAGAAACATGTAAGACAAAAATGGGAAAAAAAAGCTAATGCAGAGACTAGATGAAAAGTAAATGTAGGATGAGTTTGCAAGGGAACTAGAATGTAGCTAGATCTAATCCTAACCTAACTGGTTAGAAGGTTAGGGTCAAGTGTAATGAGAATTCCAATGTAACCTTTGTAATTGCTTCCAACCTGAAAATAAAAGGACAACAAAATTTAAAAATGACATAAAATGATGTGCAAAAGAGATGATGAGAAATTGAATGGCTTGCATAAAATATCGAAGGTCTTTCCAAAAGGCAAAAGGATGTGTCATAACAACTCACCTTAACCAACATACATCCTTACCTTGTTTAAGATAACCACAATCAAACAAAACTTCATTATAGAAATTTAAAGCACTGAAATGGACCTCCTAAGGAATATTATAAAATAATACTAGAAATAATAAAATAATATTAGATTACATCATCAAATTTTAGAGGGAAAAAAGAAAAACTACTTTTTCAACTTAGCTTCCTATAGTTTTACTCAAATTTCAAGAAGGATCGCTTGTTGGATGCATAATTTAATTTTCCATTCAATGATTACCCATTTTGCATACTTTCTATGGACCGTCCTACATGAAATAAAGTGATTTCAATAACTTTTTTCATCTATTTATCATTTTTATTATAGCAAGGTCCATAAAAAGTATGCAACTTGGCTACTCCTTGTATTAAGAATTAAATTTTGCATCCAATGAGTTCTCTCACTTGAAATTTGAGTAAAATCATAAGGAGATAAGTTGAAAATACAATTCAAAAAAGTAGTTTTTTATTTTTTATTTTTTAATCTTTTTACTTTTGTACTCCAAAAACGGTGAATCATCCCCCATGGTTGAAATAAACATCTTGAATCCTATTGGTTCTTATAAATTTTATTTTGATTGTACATTTTTGTTTGGAGGCCCATTTTATACCTCAAGATTTCTCTAATGGAAGGCTCCTTATGAATGTATCATCATCGGTGTTGTGCTTCTTAGAAAACATCAAGAAAGATCAAAACTTATTATTATTAGAAAAAAGTCTTGCTAATTATGATGCTTCCATCTATTCATAGATTCGATCATGTAATCTAAAACAACCCTTTTGAAAACCCTGAAACTCTACGAAAGAGAAAATATCAATAGGTGTACTCGAATTATAAGGAGAATTGACAAGGTCAACTGATGTAGGGAAAATATCATTAGATGTGCTCATGGGAAAATGATTCATTAAGTGATATTTGTTTGAACCAATGTTAGAAATAGGTTGATTAATTAACATATAAGATTCTTTATTCTCCATTGGTTTTCTTTGTATATTATTATAAACCAGACTACTAATACGAAAGCTTGGGAAAATAGAAGCAATTGTTGGCCTTATAAATCTGGGAAACCAATTGAAATCACATGCTAACAAAAGTATAGAAGCATATGTCAAATAAAATCTAGTATCCATATTAGCATGAGGGTTTTGATCGATTCATTGATTTGATGGTTGAATGTTTCTTGAAAGGATTAATGGGCTAGAAGAAAAATGATTAGTTTAATAACATTCATGATGAGATTAGAAGTTGATTTTTCAACAAAGAACTAGATTTGACATGGTTCAGCAATCTCACTGGGATTACGAGAGCTTGACATAACTGTCAATGAAAATTAAAGTGCCTTTCTCCCTAACAAATATGAAAAATTGAAAACATAGATAACAACATTTTGAGAACTATGTCTGATTACAAATTGCATGTGGACAACCACTATAATTTAAATCAACAAGATCACCATTGTCTAGATGGAAACCATCTACATCACTAGTTTGATAATATTTTATAACTTTAACAAACATATCAATAAAATCATAAGATCCTTCTAATTGTAAATCTAGAGATGTGTGAATTGGAGAAATATCATGAGAAACAAACTTTCAAGAATTGTCCTCATGAAAAATAGGAGATTCGAGGATTGGGATGGATGTTAAATGATATTAATGTTTCCTTCTTTGTCATGTATATCCTCACTACCTTATGAGAATTCATAATCTTGCTTATCGCGCGGGAAATCCAAAGAGAAGAACATATAAGAAATATGACACAAGGAACAAGGAGTTGAACGAGAAGCTTCCATGAGAAAATATTATGTGACTGAAATAGACTCTTGATCCAAATATTTCAAATCAAAATTTTCCTGAAGAACTAAAATATCAGTGGGCACACTTGGGAATTAATGACCATGTACATTAGTAGAATCATCTTCATTAGAATGATGGTTTCCCAAGACTTTACTTGATTGAGTAAGAAAACTAATTTCATTTGATTAATCACTAATATTAGTTGACTAAAAATCATTCATGAATGGGGAAATATTATCTTGACATAGAGGATTTTGAAAAATATGGGATAGATCAAAAAAGTATTCACCTTTCTACTCTTTTATCTGTGAAATGTGACTACTTTTCACCCAATCACCGTTTGGATTTGGAAGAGATTGATCAATAAAATCAAGGGACAAGGGATTATGATAATGAGATAGGAGAAAAAAAATCCAAATCATATTCAAGACTGAAGTTGTGAGTGTTACTACCACCTTGAGTAATTGAAGGATTAGTTTTCATCCTAAGCTTCATAAAGCATTCTAAGGTTTCCTGCATTGAATCTATATCATGAGAGGTCGATCAAGGTTGAAGGGATGGATCATCCATTTTATTTTTATATTTCCCATAGTTTACATCATTGCAAAGAGGCTGCCACATCGGAACTGAAAAAGGAGGAGGACAAGGGCCAAAAGGAATAATAGTTTCCTCCTTTGAAATTAGAGGTGTGTTATGATTCATAAAAGTTGGGGAAACAAAAACATCAAGGGATTCAGGCTCAACAAGGAAAGAGATATGAACCAAATGCTCAAACATTTCTTCAAAGAAATCCCAATCCATATATTCTTTAGGAAATTCATAACTTAGGTGAAGGAATCAATAAAACAAATCCTCAATTGATTCATCGGGGTTGATTCTTAGTTGATTAATGCTTTTAAGATCATATTCGTAATCATAGTTATTGAAGGCTAAATGAATCTCCTTGATGAAGTGTTCAAAACAATAAATGGAAGCAAGTTGTAGGGTATGACACGATCGATTAACTCAACCTTCAAGTGTTAGAAAGAAGAGATAAAAATCCACATCTTCACAATGAATTTCATAATATTGATATAACTTAAGAAAAAGAGATGCATGCTTAGCTATGGATGTATTTCCCTCATCCTCAAACTTGAATTGAGACATGTCATAAATAGGTCCATTGGGTATAAAACATTTACCATTGGATCTACTGGAAAACACCCCAGGAGTATGACTTAGGGAATATCCATTTAAGATAAGAGGTTCAAAATAGACTGAATGGGCACAACTTCTCATCTGCCCCTCTTTCTAGTTCCAACTACTTATTAACAGTGTTAGAAGACTCTAATAGGGAAAGCGGTCTCCTCACTATGAATTCCCAATTATACCTCACACTGTTTGGAGTATGAACCCCATATGGATTATCGAAATGACCACCATAACTCTAATATTTTCCTTGCTTACAATGAATCACATAAGAGAGTATACACAAACTTTGAAATCAACAAGTAATTTGACACTGTGAGACACCAATTGCAATCTGTGAAAGTAAAATTTCATGAGAGAGAGGTAAAAAGTGAGTATGTCGAAAGAAAGTAATAGTAGTATCCTAAGATAAGCACACGAGAGAAAGGAAAGATTCATTTGATATTGAGTGAAATATCTCACATAGACACAATGAACATTAAACAAAATACAACACACATTCAATAAGATAAGTACAAAATCTGATGAAGTAGTTAAATTTCCTTATTAATGTGAACAAAACATATAATTTAAACATTTAAAGAATAGTCTTACAATATTCATGATACATAAAAAAAAATGTGTTAGCCTAGTGAGGCTTTGATTATTAGATGAAAGATCCAAGTACACAGTTACAATGGTGAGACACTAGCTCCAATAGTGGAACATTAAGTCATTCCTTACTTCTCCAAAGGATGATCTTCTCTCCTATTCCATGCTAGAGAAAACGATGCTAGCTCTCCAAAGTCTATGACTCCAAAATCCATGTGCTTCAGTTATGTGATTTCTTTTATAACAAGAGGAATGACCTTTCATATCCCCATGACTCTTGAGCTTCTCTCATGACTCTTAGACTTCTAATGTGACATTTGGACTTCTATATGAATTTGGACTCTTTCTCAAGACTCTTTTATCCATATATGACTATGTGAATTTTCATATTCCACATATGGATATTGGATTTCCACACATTACATTTTGTCCTCTCCTTTTGATAATTACATCATTACATCCACAAATTATGTCGATAGATACATGGACACATAAGACATAGTGATGGCACTGGTACAAGTCACAACTTGACAATGATTGCATGGACTTCATGATAAAATGGAAATACCAATTGTTCTTCTTGCTAATTTGTATTTAATCTTTGGGATAGGTCTACTCAGTACTTCATCTTCATGAAAGATATACTTTCTTCTTCATCTTCACCCTCCAAAATGTTTGAAGAGAAGGAGTATTCACTATGATCTTGATCTTCTGGCTTATGTCATATTCTAGTGTTCCTTAATTTTCTTTTTCAATAACCATCTTTTCTTCATAGCTTCTCAAGTGTCTTCTAGCACAATATCGTTCTCCTCTTCACTCAACATCATCTTGTCATGTCAAGATGTAATACCTGTAAGTGAAATCCACTAATGGCATGTAAACGTCAGTCCAAAAACCTCCTAGTCTAACTTGCATCATGAAAAATTGTTGATTCGTATGGAATTGGGTACTTGATAGGGAGGAAGACTCATGGATAGTGCAATGCACAGTTCCAGAGGCCAAGAGTAAGGGATTTAGTCTCGTAACTATGCAATGCATAATTTTGGAGGCATGTGAAGCATCATTGCGTAGTTGAGGGTCATACTGATGCAAACTTTCCCACTATAACTGCACAATGAATATTTCTGAAGGGATATATGGAAGTTGGATTATGCATTTGCATAGCCGAATGAACCAACAAACTAGGATATAGTCTAGGATCGTGAAATGTGTAGAAACGGACTGGTTGGGAGAAAATATTATGTAGTTGTGGAGGCTACGAGGTTGAGATTGACCATTGTGACTATGCAATGCATATTCCCTGGAGGTAGTGATTACAAATTATGTAGTTTCAGGATGTAGGGATGCAATGTTCAGGTTTGCAACTATGCTATGGATAGTTTAGAAGGGAAAAGTGAGCACAGGTTGGTCAGACATGAAATCTTCCAAAATTTGACTAAGTGTGGGATTAGGGAGGAAAATATGAATCCAAGGTAGGATTTTATCATGATAACACACTCATAACCATCCAAAACATAAAAAATAACACTCAACATTATAAAAGAACATTATGCCCTTAGTGTGACGACAAAACAACAATCTCCTCCAAGTGCAACACTTAATATATACTTTACGACTATAGTGACGACATTATTACGACAGTACAAGAAAAATTTGGAATGAGTCTAATACATGTCTACATGATATATATTACCCATTGGTATCTAATTTTCCTGTTAAAATAAATCGTAACTCCTCTTTTACAACATGTAACACTTCCCATGCCAAAAGATGACACTTGAAAAAGTAAGAGGAACGTGTGAATGACACTTGCGAAGGGTTAAAGAAAGTGAAAGAGACACATGAAAAAGTGAATATACCATGAAAATGACACTTATTAAAGTGAATTCAAGAAAAAGTGACTGGAGTGAATGTGAAAGTGACATTTGCGAAGATATAGGTGCGCCAAGGTAACAGTTGAGAAAACTCATTGAACTAGAAATACAATTGCAATTAAAGTGAGGAACATTTTCAATGGAGAGTGTGAACTAAGTGTTGACATGTGTTGTGTAGTATGACATGCTTATATGTTGTGCAGTCAATATCACTAGTGATTGTGCAAAGCTTACCTTTGAGAGTTTCGCAGTACCTTTGTAAGCTTGCATCGAAATAAGTGCAATTGTGATGCATACTCAATTGAATTTGACACTTCAAAGAATAATTAACACTTTGAATAAAATTAGATGACCATGAATTGACCATGGGACGACAAATCGCAAGATCCCCAATAGGATTCAAAATTCAAGTGTGAGCAAACATTTGTAGGGTGTTTGTTGCAGCAACAACAAAATGATTACATGGCTTTCTTATTCGTTAGAAAGGAAATCTGAACAATAGTTTTGACCCATTTAGGGTCCACTTTAATTCCACTTTTGGCTATAATGTGCCATAAGATATTTCCCTTGGACACTCCTAAGATGCCATTCTTTGGATTTAAGGATATACAATATTTTCCACACCATTCAAAGATTTTCCTTAGATGATGAGAATGATCAGATCTTTTGTTTGAAAATATTGTAACATCATCCAAGTACACGACCACACTTTGTTCAATCAAACCACAAAATGAGATGTCCATAGCCTGCTGAAAGGCAACACCAACATTTATGAGTTCAAATGGCATCCACTGAAATGTGAATGTACCTATCAGGGTTCACTACTAGAAATTTATTGTATCCAAAAAATTTGTCAAATAGCGAAAACATCTCTGACTCAAATCTCATTTGTAGTGTTGGCTCCATAGATGGCACGAGATAATTACCTTTATCTGAAGCCTCATTCAGGTTGTCGAAATCAACATATAAGTGTATCTCTCTAGAATTATTTCTAACAAGAACCAAATTTGAGACCCAAGTTCAATGACGAACTTTAAATATGATCTGAGCATCCAACAATTTCCTTAGTTCTTTCTGAATAAGGAGTTCAAGTGTAGGATGGAATTTTCTTAACTTTTCTTGAAATGGCTTTACCCCTCTTTAATAGGAATCACATGCTGGATAATTTATGTATCAAAGGTTTTCAAATCATCATATGTCCACGCGAACACTTCTCAGTATTGTTTGAAAAGATGGACAAAGGCTTGCCACTATTGGGGGAACAACATGTATTGATATTCACATATTTCAGATCTTCTTTGGTATCCAAGCTAACTTGTTTATGTGGAAGTGTAAAACTATGGGTCTTAGTTTTGGTTGGGCCTTTAAAGCAATTCTATAGGTCATAAAGCTTTTCTAAAGATGTCACACACTTAGATACGTGGTTTCCTTTATGTTCTTAATTTGATTCTTGCAAAGGCCTTTTGTATTCATCTTCGTCTCTCACTACATCCTTAAACGTGTCAACATTGACCATAAAATCCATTATTTGCTAGTCATAATTGAAAACATGAGAAACAGTGACATTATGAGGTACATATGGCATATAAAAATATAAATAGAAAAAACATGTCTAAGTGGTGATAAACTAGAAGAAACGTTAGCTAATATGTCTGCAATTCCATTATGAATCATGGGAACATAATTGATATTAAAAGGTTGAAATAAAAAAATAAGACACCATACCTCTTGCTAGTTGTTTTTAAGATTAAGCGGCATACAATATATATTATTCTGTAACTGACCTGTGGTAATCTCTTAGTCATCTATTACCTTTAGCACCTCCACCTTGAGGTCTATGGATTTATTCAATCCTAGAATCAGTCCTTTGTATTTAAGAATATTATTTGTGCACTTAAATTCCAATTAGCATGAGATTAGATACTTGTTCTTTTATGGGTCAATCAAAATACAACTAGATCTAGAACCCTCTCGTGCTTTCAAGCCATCCAAATATAAAGTACAAACTTCAAAAACAACAATATTAGTTCCTATGCTAATACTATTTACATCTATGTTACAAAAGTCATTCGCACCAGTTGGATTACAAGGAAAAAGTTCCAATTGTGTATCTAGTGGTACAGGGGATGGATGTGCAAGATAACATCCATGATCAATTTCCAAAAAAACATTTCCGAAAACTACTTGCACATATTTAATGTTCTCATTGGGAGATTCAAGCACCGTGATAGTATGTTTCATGACCAGTCAGTAGCAAACTATCCTCGCAACTTGCTAGGCCAATATTTACTTAAAAGGAAGCCCTAAGCTTCATAAATATTCATAATGGAAATTTCAATACATTGTTGAAATCTATGATCTAATGGTAGATGAATTATAACATTGTTAAGCTCACCAATTTCCTGCACTAAATATCTATTTAATTGTATGATTCTAGCATCAATGTTTCCATTTCGCGTTGATTTTCATTGCAACTAATAAAGGCATGACATTTGCAAAGGCACCAAAATCAACTAGGAAATTATGGACATTATAATTAAAAATTTTAGAAGTTAAATGAAAAGTGGAGCAAGTGGATCTAGAATTTACATTAGCTACATTAACGATTGGTTCGAGAATAACAAGAAACTTACCAGACGAGGCTTCAGAAGTAGAAATTGTTATACCTTATGGAGGCTAAGATGCAAGTTCCTAGATGATCAATATGGAACTATTAGCACAAGATTTATTCATGTCTTCAAGAACATTATAGTCTATGTCCAGATCTTAGGTACAGTGTGATGAAATGGTAGAAGGTGTGATTTTGTTTGGTATCTTAGCATTGAAAGACTTATTCTTGTTATTTATGGAAGCATTCTATTGAGGTTGTACAATTCGTAATTTGTCCTGAGTGCTCTGAATATAATTACTAGGAGGTAAAATATTTCTCAACAATTGCTTCCTTACATCTTTCTCAGGTACCAATCCCTTGGTCCTCAAGTTATACTACTTAGATTGTTGAGTAGGAGAGTCACCCATTGGAAGCTCACTAGCACCATGTCAATCATTATTCAAGGCAAGAACAAAAGTGGAAATTGAATCATCAACACTTGTGTTTTCCTTTGTCGTAGTTGATTCATTAGTCTCTTCAGTCCATTGTGAATGCTCTTCTACTGAGAAAATTTATATAACATTGGAAAACACAAAATCCATATTGTGTTTCCATTGCAAGCATTTTTTCTCTGAATGAGCTTCTTGATGAAAGGTATAATAGTTATCCATGCCCAAGTTCTCAACGTTGAATACAATATTAGAGATCTATGTAGACTTAGTTGGTTGATTGCTATTCTTCTTAAAAAACATATTAGAAGACCTATTGTTATTAGAAGCCTCACTTGACTTCCTTTTAGGTTTAGATACTTCATTGGTTAACAAATTCAATGATTTATTATAGTTATCCATGTCAAAAGGATATTTCTCTTTAGCTTTAGAAGTAGAGAATTGGGACATTTTACTACTGTAATTGTAATCCTTTGAATCTTCCTAATCAATAATGACCCCATTATACATTAAGACCTTTTCAACAACAATCACTTTTACAAAATTGAGAGAGAGTTTATTTTGCAGTACGCTTAACAAAAATTAAAATGGTAGTGGGAAAGGAAGTGACATACTAATCCTTATTAATATAATCGTGAGGTTGCACATCAGTGGGGAACTCTCTCAAATTGCATGTAAATATTTGATTAAAATGTTTAACCTTCTCTTTATCCCCCATCACAATGTTTCTAAGTTATTTAAGTAGCATGGCAAGATTTTTATCATTAGAAAAGTTTTCTAAGAATAACTGTTTAAACTCGCTCTAGTTATGTATTAAATTTGGTGGAAGGCTATGGTACAAAACTGATTCTCTACCTTTTAGAGGGTATGGAAATAATCTAAAAGAAACATCATGAAAACATAACTCCAAAATCCGTAGATTCAAGTAGAAATCATTAATTTGATCTTCATCCTCCGCCTTCTTATCAGGATCATACATTGTAAGAAACTTTTATGCGTGCTTCGCTAAAAAATGGAGATTGCCTAGAAGAGCAAGAGGCTTGTGGGCCACCTAATAAAATTGTTTATTTCCCGTGTATTTTTTCTCCTCCTCCTCTTCACTCTTTTATTTTGAATACTCTTCTCCTTCACCATTCAAATTCTAGTTATTATCTGATTATTCATAATTTCTCAGTTGTTGTTCATTAGTAAAATGGAAATCCTCTGCGTCTCCTTCCATTTATTCCCTAATAGTTGGTGGAATATCCCCTTTATGATAAGATTCTTCAAGAGAATCAGCTAAGTATTCAAGGGTTACAATAACCAATTCTTCTAGTAAAGAAACCAACTCTTCCTTTGTTTGTTTATAAGGAAGAACAAGTGTGATAAGAAGCAAAACAAGAGCTATGGAAAACCCATGAGTAATAGGCTGAATTGTTTGGAGTGGCTCGTAAGTAACTCTGTAGGCATGGAGCAAAACTTGATAACATGACTCTTTTTCTTAGATTTATGAGTTGTATTTGGGTGCAAACAATTGTTATCTTACACAAAAGGTTATTTATGTGAATGTGGTGAGTTATCAACCATAAAAAGGTTTCTCTAATTCTAGCGATAGAATTGTTTACGGTTTTGGATGCTAGCAATATTTACGAGGTATCTCTAATATGAAGTCCCAGTTATACCTCACACCATTTGGAGTAGGAGCCCCATTTAGGAAATAGACGCAACTGCCATATTGTTAATGATTTTCCTTGGCTGTAATGAAAGACACAAGAAAAAAAACATGTACTTTCAAGATAAATAAGTAAGTTAACCTTGTGATGTATTTAATTGCAAAGTATATAATGGTTCTTTCATGGAAGGGAAAATAAAATTAGTCTTTAAGAGAAGAGTAATAGTACTATCCTAGAAAATAAAACACATATATTTGAAAGAATCATTAATTATCTTGAAAAATAGTTCACAAATAAATTATGATCATGAAAACAAGAGACACACAGCTCAAAGTTGCATACTAAAGAGAATGAAATAGTTGATGTTCATTAGTGTGTATAAGCATAAACAATGAATGAATAGTCTTACAATCATTCATGACATACGCATGCAAGTGTGTTGGCTAAAAGAACTTCACATTAACTGAAAGTCCCAAGATACACCATTACAATGATACAACATGAGTTTCAATAGTTGAATGTTAAGCCACCACTTGATCCTCAAAAGACTAATCTTCTTTCCTATGCCTAGCTTGAGAAGCTAACGTGAAAGATTCCTTTGCTTGAGCTATGAGAGTGTATATATAATAATTGAGGTGACTCTCCACCTCTCTTGTGACTCTTGAGCTTTCCTCATGACTCTGAGCTCCCATGCGACTTTTCAAATTCCTATGAGACCTTTGAGCTTCTACATGACTCTTCGAATTCTATGTCTGACTCCTCAACTACCACAAGTTTACTTCTCATTTTTCAAAAATACAATATTACATTTCCACCAAGTTGTGGAAAAATATATTCACAACATATGACGTTTGTGGTGACACTTTGAGAAGCCATGACGTGGCAATGGTGACATGGAACTTCATTATAGTGTATTAATGCCAAGATTTTCTTCTTGCTACTATCTTCACATCTACATGATATGGCTTCCTTGCACTTCATCTTCATCATCCAAGAGGTTGGTTATGATATAGATTATTCTAGGTGATCTTGATCTTTAGTCTTCCATTGTGATCTAGTGTCCCTTTATCTCTTTTCTTTATGATATCTTTACTTTTTTAGCTTCATAAGTGTCTTCTCGTATCACCTGCTTCACATTCTCCTTGAGAATCATCCTACCATGTCAAGATAATAAGACCTGCAAATGGCATTCACTCACGACACACCAACATCAATCCCAAAACATCCTAGTCTATCTTATTTCTCATGCAACATATTGACTAATTTGGGATAGTGCGTAGGATTGAGGAGAAGGCCTTAGGATTGCATAGTGTACAAGAGTAGGGTGTCGAGACTAATGGCCTGGGCAAAGTGAGTATGCAATACACAGTGGCTGAGAGAGTGGGAGACATAACTGTGTAATTCAGGATGTTAGGGATGCCTAGATGACATGCTTGGTCATTGTGAGTGTGCAATGCACAGTTATAGCAGGAAGGGTCAATACACTCCATACTTGATCATTGCAAATACTAGGACATGACCTAACTACTGAATATAAGTGCATATCACATAGTGTAGTTGATAGTGATTGAGCAGTGCACAGTTGATGGAGGCAGTTCTCTGTGACTGCATAACACACACTTCCATGAGGTAGTGGATTCTCAACTAAGTCTTGTGACTGCACAATGCATATTTCAAGGAGGAGAGAAGGTTAGTGTTACATCAAGGAAGTTGTGAATACAAATAAAATTTTGAAATTGACTAAATGTGGAATCTATAAAGAAAAAAGATGAGAGTAGGAGCATTTAACAATACTTGAACATGATCACAGACTCATACATGACCAACTATATGATAATGAGAGACTCAGTATCCAATACAACATGTATCCATTAAAACAACAACAAGACGACACTTACCTACAAGTGCAACACTTAAGATATCCCTTTCGAGACAAGTGTCAATTGCAACAATAAAGTGCAAAATACCTTAAGGATAATATGATAGATAGATTCCATTAATGCAAGAGAAATCATCAAATATTCCTCTTATAGGTGTGCCATAACTACCTTTCCCAAAGAATGACATTTCCCTTAACAGAAGACAACAATTTGAATTCCTTCAACAAGGGACTTAGAAATTTAGGAAGCAAGTATGTGATGACTCTAACAACTAGAAACTACATTTCACATGATTGACGAGAGGCTCCAAAGTGTGAATATAGGCCAAATTGGAGGACGTTGTAGTGACAACATATGCTAATTTTTTTTTTTCTTTTACAACAATTTGGATGCAAAATGACCTTTTCTCCTCAATATATTCTTTATATTCAAAGTTCAAAATGGATGATTCATGATCAAAGATCAAGATTAGAGAAACTTTGAAAAGATATTGGGCCAAAAACTAAAATTAAAAGATAAATATTTAATAACAAATGTAACAAACCAATTTCATTTCGATAAAAAAAATACCCACTATATCTAAAACAATATAAAAACGTCCATAAAAATAATAAATAATATATAAAATCCCAGATGCGGGTGACAACCAAGGACAATAAGGTGGCAGCCAACTGGGTTGGCATATGGCGAGACCAAATGGCCTCCCACAAGCTCGCACACTGGTCCAAAAATGGCATTTACAATCGCCATAAATGCATCTCATGCGAGTGTTGCCTCAATTCTGTTAACTTCCATCAACCTCGGCTCAGTGAAAACTTGAATTCTCGGGAGAACAACACCGATGCTTCTGCCCATCAACCTCTACAACCTCTGCCACTACAATGCCTCTGCCCTCAAGCTGCAACTATACGCAACTCCTGCACAACCACCGGGAGATGCTGCCACCTCCTTTGCTACATTAATTTTGTCCCGGGCATCCACTTCACCCACAGCATGAATTGCCATTTTATCCTCCCTTCGGTCCTGGCTACTCATCCCTCTACTGAGTAGTCCGCAAGTTCAATTGTGTCATTGCACCCCATTGTGCCCAATTTCGGAAGAAATTCGCATTCTCCTGTAGATAGTATGGTGCGACACCATATGCGCAGGCGTGGGGGCGTGATCTGAGGAAGCCTGATTCTCCCTCGACACTCTCTTGCTTTGCATACCACCGCCTCTCTGGCTGAGCAAATCCCCAAACGTTACCCAAATACTCGCAATGGAAGAGGTCGCCTTCACTCGGTGGCCTCTGCCTCACCTCCGAGTAGCTTCCCTTCCATTTCTGACTCGCCTCCCAGAGGCACTCCAACCCTTCCTCAACTGCATTACCAGAATGCCCAATTCACCTTCTGCTCCACCCTAAACAAGCCCCTCATCACGTCCACCATAACCATTCTCTTTCATGAGGCAGAGCAGATCACTGAGGATCAAGCCACAGAGGTTGGTGGATGCACCACTGTAATTGTAGAGCAAGGAATAACAGGGGGTGGCAACACCAGGGCAATTGGGGTATCAGACATTGCTGGTGGTGGGTGCAACCACACTAAAGCCATACCAAAACTAGCTCATACGAGCATCCAAGGAGCAGGGGAGCAGAACCAGGAGCAGAAGACTAGACGTGCAAGGAAAGAGGTGAATGAGGCTCAACATACAGACGAGGTAATGGACCCATATCATTGTCTCGTCGAGGAAGAACACCCGACATTGCAGGCTGGCAACACGGAGGCCTCGCTTCTCACAGGTGGCGACATGGACGAGTACAAGTGCTTCATCATGGAGGAACAACCTCTGTCTCCGCCATGTTCCTAGTCTGCCACCTTGATGCCGCTTGTCCGCCTCATTGTCTACCACCTTGCTGCCACTATGCATGCCACGCGTCTGCCACTCAGAACGCTACGTGTCTCAGGTTTTTCTAGGATTCCTTCTTTTAGTTTTTTGTTCCAATGGGATTTTGGTGAAAAAACTATGAGTTTCGGCCCTTTAGTTGGTTTTTTCTTGTCTCATTAGATACAATGATAACAAACTAGATGCTTTGCTGGTTTCCCTTGCATGCGCAACAAGCCAACTCTCTGAACTCTTTTTTGTTACAGACTGGTTTCCCTTCTGGGCAGTACAGATCTAGACTTTGATGGTTGCTGCCATTCCTCTGGCATGATTAAGTACAGGCTAAGGCCTCAGTGTATGATATCTTTTTTTCGTTAAAAATATATGAGATTAATTATAAATAAAATGATATAATATAACAAATATCCAATTATTAGATAAGTATTGCATTTTTACTATAAAAAACGATATTATTCTTTAATTGAGCATAAACTCTTTATTTTATACTGTATTTAACCTCATTAATGTTTATTCATATTTATATTTATTAATATTTATATTGTTACACAATCTACATACATACGATTTTTTATATATTGATTCCAGTAAATGCTACAACAACATGAACTTTGAACGTTTTTTTTATATTGATTCTATCCTTTAAGAATTAATATACTGCAAGGGTTCATGAACATCTATTTTAAGGTGTCCCCAATAAAAATCATTATTTAAATACTCAACATTAACATAGTTATACACATTTTAATAGACTTAAAATAAATATATGATTCAAATTTATGAATTTCATCTTCTTACAATATAAATGGATTTAATTGCATAGATTTCTAAAACATCCCGACATGTCATGGGATGGTTGCCTTTCCACATTTCAATTATATCTAATATGTCAAGACACCATTATTATCTTGCAAGCACTTACCATTATTTTTATATAAATAACTCATTAAATTGAACAACATCTATATTAGGATGAGAACTTGTAAATTTTGTATATTGTTATAAAAGTTCTTCGTAATAAAGTAAAATAATGATGTTTTTGTAAATATATGTAATTAATGTGCATAATAATATGTGATTAATACAATGATTATGCTAGAGACAATCATTATTTAGAATTACCCGAAATTCACACGAAGAAATCAAGTAATCAAAGAAGTTTTGTTTTTTTTTTTGGGGTAGGAATGAGTTTTCTACACCATGGTAATTTGTCCACCATACATGTGGTGTCCGTATATATGTAATAATTTATTTTAAAACATATGGTTAGTAATGTTCTTTATAATTTAACAAAAAAAATACGAAAACCTGTGGTTTAATGGAGCAATTAATATTGTGGATTATAGTTTGTATCAATTTGTAAAGTGACCTTTACGAAAGGTTTAACTCTCTTATATAGAAGATGTGGTTGTAAGGTGAATATCATATTCTGAAAATATTCCACGAAGTAAAATTTTGATGGATAGGGATATAACTTGGAGATGAAATAAAATTAAATTAATTAATTATTAATATATATATATATATATATATATATATATAAATAAATAAATAACATTTCCCTTCCATATGACCAATATTTCTCTTCCACCAACCCCTTTCATAGTTCCATAGGACCAGTATTTCTCTTCCACCATCCCCATATTAGCATTTTATATTTCTCTATTAGCATTTCATAAAGCAACAGACGTAATGGAAGTTTACACGCGACCATTCTTTCATGTGAAGGGCGTGTGTTCGTTTATATTTAATCTACTCTAGTATTTGTGCTTGCCCTCCTGTACTCATTAATTTGGTCTTGATCTTCTCGAACAAATCTTATTATACCCACATTAATAATGGCTAATACTAAGATTTAATTTAAGGATTTGTAGAGTTTATAAGTGTAAAGATAGAAAGATGGTCTAGTAATATTTAATCACAGAATTTATAATCATAATTAAACTTGTTTATTGTACTTGAATATGTATAGTTGACTATTGATATGTTGTCTATATTGAGAGTAATTAATTACTATTTAAATTATGGAGACAATTTATAATTATAATTAAATTTGTTCATTGTGCTTGAATATGTATAGTTGACTATTGATATGTTGTCGATGTTGAGAGTATTGATATGTTGTCGATGTTGAGAGTAAAACTACTGTAAACAAGTTAATTATGATTGATTATAATTTTCTTTCTCTAATTGTTTGACTATAGTAAAACATGCTTGATGATAGTTATTCTTATTATTCTGGTTGAGTGTGGTGGATAATTTTGAATAAAATGTTTTCATAATCAACTACACTTAATTATAATAAAGAATATTTAATCAAAACATTATATCTAACTGTAATAAACTATATTACTATAATTTTCTATAATAAAATCATATTTAACCAAAAAAAATTAATTATTATTTACTCTACTAAATTGTATTATAATAATGATTGATCATATAAACTATAATCTATTATAATTAATATGCTAATTTGCATTAATTATAGTACAGCATATTACTTACAAATATTAAGTCACTTCAATAAATCACAATTAACCGTAATAATCACTTTAATATTTGACTCGTAGGTTGATATAAATGAACAGATAAGCATCGATAAAAATTGAAGTTGTAGGTTCATGTGTTTCAATTTATTTGGAAAGAGAGTCTGAGAGGTGGAAAAAACACAATTAAAGGGCGCTGACTACATCGGCTATCGATGTTTGGAAGAAGAGATTAAAATCCCATTTTCATACAAAAACCTACGAATTGAGAGGGGAAAATAACAGAGTGGCTACAAAAAAACTCTGGTTTTACGATGCTGTTGTGGAGTGTGAGAGGTAATAGCGCGCAAAACTTCCACTAGCGCCATGAGGGTAGAATCCTCCGGGAGATGATTCATTACCCGATGAGTAGACTATCCTCAGAATTTGGGCAGGACTGCGGGCATATGCAACAGAATATTTATCGCCTGCAAGAATGTTCCCAGTAAGCTTTCCCTCTGCTCCCAATGCGAGTGGAACTAACAGTCCTTCGTCAGCAATTCCAGACTGTCCCAGAGAATTCCGGAGCGTAGAGATCCTGTCAGTGAATTCTTCTACTGTGTATGGATATGGCGCGACTTTCTCAAATGCTCGTTCATACAATAACCCACGGATCACTGCGTCCTGTCCCGACTCCACTCCAAGAAGCCCCGCTACAAGCTTTATACATACACACCCAAAAGTTCAAAAATTGATAACTCTTCTTTTACCCACAAATCTATGAACAAAGACATTACAATAATTACCCGCTTAGCAGTGGGAGATTGGAGTTGAGCATTGGCGCCGACATAGCCTGTAAGTCCGACATAGGGGATCAAATAACTTGCAAGCAGATAGTTCACACTATTAGCATATGGATTAAAAGGAGGCGACAAAGTTGTATTAAATGCAGCTTTGATGATATTGCCAAAATTTGCGGCGGTCAGATTCAGATAGGGTCTAGGAAAGCCCTGTACAGTTTTCTTTAAAGCCCTGCGTTGGATTAAACCAGAGAACCAATAGAAATATTAGCCAACACTAACACACATATATATAATTATATACCCGCTCTAAAACCAAATTATAATTCAATAGACACCCAAGACATTACCTGAGGTGACCAACTTCCTGGTACCCAAATTCTTTGACAACATTTAGGACCAATGGGTCGAGGTTAGCCTTCTCTACGCCTATAGGAGGCGGCCCGCCGCTTACGAGCTCCGGTGCAACATGATCGAGCCCATAACCAAAGGCTGACCACAAGAAAAATTCGGCTTCCAAGTACTCTAAATTTAGAGGAAATTCAAGCCAGTCAATATCCCCTGCTGCAACTGGTCCAGGGTTGTAGCTGGCATTGCTACTTGGTGACGGATGATGATCTGACTGTGATGCCCATGCCATTGGTGCAGCTTTAAGCGATAATAATAGTAGGGCATGCAAAAAGAGATTGAATATAGACAGCGCCATTTTGATTATGATGAGAATGGAACCGTGTTTTGGTGAATTAGAAATGAAATATGTAAACGCAGGCAGCAGTGCCGAGGGACTGAGACTAGAGACGTAAATATACTTATTCGGGACTTAGAGTAGAGACATAAATATGCTAATTCTCAATGAGCCAATATTAGAAACAAAAAGACTGTGTTCACACAAGATGCGTAAGGTTTGAGATTTTGGAGATAAATATATGAACCCTCACGTTGAATTATTGTAATGAATTATAAACTTGGATTTAGTTTCGACAATTTCTGGTTGAGTTTAGCTAAAATATCAATGTTAATCCTATACACAGGCGTAATGAGTGCAGGAGTTTCAATTATATTGATGTATTGGTGAAAAGCATGATGGGGAGGAGGAATGCACTTTGGAATTTGGACTTAGTTTACTGTGCATGCACTTTGTGTGTCCAATCATTATTGGGATTACCTACGACGATAGTGGAGTTCGACTTTTCTAAGATGTCATTCAACGGTTTAGAATTTCGGTTTCCTTCTGCCAAGCCTTTAGCTGGTGAAGCCTTTAGCTATGCCAGTCTATATAAATAAAGTGGAAAGTACGTTGGTATATCATTTTTTATCTAAGTGGTTAGAAGTTCAACTCCCCTGGGCACTTTTTACCAGCAGAATTTAAAAAAATACATTAAGGAAGAAGTTTATAGTACGTTGGTATATCATTTTTTTATCTAAGTGGTTAGAAGTTCAACTCCCCTGGGCACTTTTTACCAGCAGAATTTCAAAAAATACAATAGGAAAAAGTTTAAAAAAATAAAAAATTCAGTTGAAGAAAATGAAAATGTTGCTGAAAATGATTTTGAAATATCTATTGGTAGTTACTTTGACTTTTATTTATCATCCCTTTCCAGAATAATATAAATTTTTATAATAATTTATTATATAATATAAAAAAAAGTTGGAATTGGTATTAGGTAAAAATTATTTATTTATTTTATTTAATTTTAATACACTGAAATATATTTTTAAATTTTCATAAATTTTAATTTGAAAATATAAAATAATATTTAATTTAATTTAGCTTGTTTTATTGTTGTTTTAATTTTCATAAAATTAAATTTCAAATTTTATAAAATTTAAATATAAAACTAAAAATAATACACAACTAAATTCCATATACAAATAAATTTAAACAATTGCAAAAAATTATTAGAAAAAAAAATATTGGTAAATTAATTTTAGAATATAGTTACATAAATTTTTTTTTAAATCATCCCTTTCCAATATATAATGTCGTTTCCACAGGAATATATGAAACTAAAACATGATGATAACTAAATTCCATACTACAAATAAATTTGAACCATAGAAAATTTATTAAAAAAAATATGATTGGAATTAATTTTAAAATAAACCTACATCATTATTTTTTTATCCTCCCTTTTCAATTTATAATGTTATTTCCTCGGGAATATATATATATATATATATATATTATATATATATATATATATTATAATGTTTTATAATCAATAGATATACTTAAAAAAAAGTGTTTGCCATTTTTATAATATTTTAAATTAGTAAATATTATACTAAATAAAATATATAAATGTTAATATAATATATTAATGTTTAATATATCATCATTTTATATTAATGTGGATAGTTTTGTGATGTTTTCAAAGCGAAATATTAATACAGATAGAAATTAACTATAAAAAAATATTCCAATTAATTGAAAAGATAATTATTAAAATATAAATTAATTTGTAAAATAATATTAATAAAATATTAAAATATATAAGTATTATTTAAAAAAAAATAAATTGAAAATGAATGGGATAATAAATTTTCATGTGTTTTTAATTCAAATTAATTAAGATGATTAAGTTTATATTAGCCACTGTGTGTGATTATAATTTAAGGCGTGGTACAAGGGCGGCGTTCCCATTGGGCAAGTGGCAGCCCAGACCCGCCACTTGTATGGTTAACAAGACGACAAGCCATCCCCGCAAGGTTATATTGAATGTTGCCATTAACTTCTCTCTGCAGTCCGCCGTCTGCAGCACGATGGAGCTCCTGCGGCTCGTTTCTCCGGTGATTTGGTTTCAGATCCTCTGTTGGATTATGGTGATGGCTTTGGGCACCTCAATGCGCCATTATAAGAGCTCTCCTCCGTTGGCCTGGACGAGCAATTCGGCTCTATTTCATTTGAGGTCTTGGCCTCTGTTGCATTTGGTGTCTTAGCCTTTGGTTGATCTGGGGACTCGACCTCAGTCTCAGTCGAGGTCCCGGCCTTCAGCACAGCGGGTCTCTGTCTCTGCCTCTTGGGATCTCGGCCTCCGTCACAGGCTTACCCGCATCTGTTCTCCCTTCTGTTATGGCCGTTCCCTGAGTTATATTTCCTCGCCCCTCTGTGCATCTATCGCCTTTCCTCTGTGGCTCTATGTGCCTTCACTCACTGCGCCTTCGCTCATTGTGCCTTCTTGGCTCATTGTGCCTCCGCTCACTGTGCCTCGGCTCTTTGCACCCTCTTGGCTCATTGTGCCTCCGCTCTTGGTGCTTTCCTGGCTCCAGCGTCATCTCACCTGGGTCTTCATCATGCCGCGTGAGCGGCTCCGTCTCATCAGCAGAAGGGGAGGGTCTCGAGGTGGTTCTAAAGGAAGGGCTATCCAACAGCGCTCCTCCAATACCATGGACCCTTCCTCAGAAGAAATTGAATCCCCAACTACCAGGAGAGGCAGGGGAAGAGGTAGAGGGAGGGCTCGTGTTGCGGATTGTGCGCACAACACTCATCCCACCACCCTCTTTCGAATCCCCTATACCCTGGCCAATTCCTCCTTTATTGTTTCCATCAAGATTGAAAAGTGTGAGGATTCGGCTCAACCCGGAGCCTCTTCGAAGCATATGCAACCCACTCTTGTCCAATGCCAAGGAATTCAGCCTGCGGAGAACCCTGGAGCGGTTGCGGGTCCAAGCGAGCCAGCCAAAGATGCAGTTCTACAGTCAGACTCTAGCGCCTTAGAGCAGTATGGGTGCAGGATAGTCAAGGAGCAACCTTCTACCTCCGTGGACGTATGAGCTCGCCTTCGATTCTTTTTTGGTCCAACAAACATAACAGGCGGTCGCCTCCGTTGCACACCACTGTACACATGCTGGTTTCAGGTCTCCGCCTTCTTCGCTTGGTGGTTTTGATAAGGTTATTGTCTTGTTTAACTAAGTTCGGGTTTAAGTCTGTTTTCAATTTAGTCCATGCTTGGACTCAACAAGGTTCTACCTCTGTTTGTATTACATTCTGGGTAGTTTTTGGTATAGATGGGTCGAGTCAGCTTCCAAAAGTTTGTCGGTCAGTTCCTGGTTAATTTTTGGTCAAGTCAGTTCTCAGGGAAGTTTTGCCCTCCAATGTAAGTCCACTGCTCAATCCATAATCAGTATGGAGAGATTTTTCGAGGCCTGCCTCGCTGTAAACTTTTTTGTATAATAATAGGAGTAGACAAATTTACAAAAAAAAGTTTATATTAGTACTAAGATTTTAATTTAGGATTTTCAAATTCATGTTACTCTACTAGCATTTTTTTGAAAATAATTATTTAAATTCCATTTTCTATCAATTATTTCTTCATATATCATTATTTACAATATTACACATTATAATTAAAAAACAAAATATAATTTGTAAATTTTTGTACTGGCATATTTTAAAATAAATAGACTTTTATAACTTTAATTTTTTAAAACAATATTGAAATAATAATTTTTTTTTGAAAAAAAATATAAATATTAAGCTTTTTCTGTTTTTTCATTTTTATAATCTATACCTTTAATCTTTAGATGAAATCAAAGTGGTGATATTTTTATAATCTATACCTTTAATATTTAAAAGGAATCAAAGTGGTTATTTTTCCATTGAACAAAATATTCTTAAAAAATATAAAAATATCGTATGTTTCAATAGAGCCTTAAGCATTTTGGTGAATATATGAATATGAAACAAAAAAAATATATTATTTTAAATTTTACAACCATATTGCTTGATAAACTATCTAAGAAGAAAATATAACAACATTATTTCTAAATAATACAGAAAAAGAGTCCTAACCCATCCCAGGTAGTATCAACATATTTCATATGCATGAAAGATCCTCTCTTGTGTCTTCATCGTTGGGTTCTAATCTTGGGTGAGCATAAGGGATACGCATGAAAGACCCTCTCTTGTGTTCTAACTTTAGTGAGCACAAGCGATTGCCATTACACTACACTAAGGAAGTTGATAAATGAGGAGAGTAGGGCTATCGTATTGTTTCCTCTCATATGCATGTGTTTCCTTTTATATGTACATGAGTAACAATTATACCATTAAGAGAAATTGAGAAATTTACATGGAATTTGAGGGTTATTAACATGTTAGAATGTGAATGTATTAATGATTTATTTGTGGTTTTTTAATCAAAATTTTTTTAAGAACTTATAATACTATAAAATAGGTTTATCTTACATGTATGTTGATCTCTTTTTTAAATCTGGAAAAAATCTAATATTTTAGAGTTTGTTTCAAGGGTCCCTCTATATTTTTATAGAGGTGGTACTCCTCTATTGATCAATATTAAAGATTAGACATTCAACACATGCACCTCTCACTGGAGCAGGTAAAAAATAAATGATAGAAAAATAAATTATAATTGAAGCAAATTTTGATAGATCCACCTTAAGTACCAAGAGAGATCAAATTTATTCACTTACAAACTTTTTTAGAGTACAAAATACAATGTTATTTTTCCTTTTTTTACATTGTAGTTTTGAATGTTAAATAGAGTATATAGGACCAAATAAACCTTTTAACCACTTATTTTTTCATGATATATACATCATTCTTTTAAAGTAATATATAATATATGCCTAATTGACATTAAAATATTTTATATAACATGTATATGTACATAAATACACTTTATCATGATTATTTTTTTTTTAATGTATTTTTAAGTATATGTCAATATTATTTGTATTAAAATATTTTATTGATAACTCACATTGAATATTTTTTTTTATACAATATTAAAATATTTTATTTTAACATTTTTTTTGGATATATAGATATATATGAAGTTGATATCGACATAAATTAGTTAACATAGATATTCAAATGGTTTATTTAAATGTTTGTTAAAATATTTTGAAAAGTATAAGATTAAACATCTTAGTAACACATTTTTTTACTTCTAATTAACTTTACAACATATTATTATTATTATTATTATATAATGACATTATTTTTCTGTTTAAAACATAATTTTATTTTAAAGAGCGTGGACATATGAACATACTTACACATCACTTCATATTGGATTGTAGAATGAGTCTCTTACTCAATAATGTTGTTTCCAAACTTTTCGTGGATGCACACACTTGCTAATGGACTTTATCAACTATCTTACTAAGAATCAATACAAAAACAAACTATTTTTAAATATTTTATTTTACATGATATATATATTATATCCAAAATTAATCTCTAAGATTAACTAATAGTACAATGGACATACCAATCAACATAGGTACACTAATACCACATTGTATATACTAGGGTTCAAATTTCTTTAAGTGCAAACTTATTTTAGAGTGCAAAAAACAATGTGTATTTTTTTATTGTTTAAATTATATTTTTGAATGTTATAGAGATTACATAACACGTGCATAAGCTATTTTATCATTGCACATTAATTTTTTTTTGTTATAATAAAATATTTTATTCATAACCCACATTGGATATTTAATTATATACAACATTAAAATATTTTCTTTTAAAGTTGATATCACATGTTAAAAATCTTACTCACATATTTTTCTTTTAACTTCTAATTACTTTACATGAAATTAATATTAAGTATATGGAGAACTAATTAAAATGCATAGAGTAATTTTTTTGTCTTTTTTATTATAAACAACACTTTTTCTCAATTTAGAGAATATTTTATTTTTATTTTAAGGGAGATATACATACTTGACATTTATTTTCTATTTAGATAATATTTTATTTTTATTTTAAGAGAGATAGACATACTTACACATGGCTTTTACAATGGATTGTAAGATAAACCTCCCTACTCAATCAACACACTTGGAAGTAAAGTCCATACCTCACCTTATACAGAAAGTTGAAATATATCCAACTTTATGCTTCACATTACTTTCATAACATTAAAAGTCAAAAAACTGTTAATATTTACGTGTCATGACACCATGGCTATTGTAAATCCTCCCTAAGTTAATACATAATTTTATATCATGACACAATTTTATATAAATATATTAGAAAAAAAATATCATAAGAAAAATTATAAATAGTAAAAACTCATATTTAAAAACTGTAACCTAAAAATACACCTTTCTAAACAAAATTCAGGGTTTAAAAAACACTAGGATAGTAAATTTGTCTGTTATGGAGCTTGACCCTTTCTTACAACTTTTCATGATCTTCACGTTCTTTGTGTAACATGCATTGATGGTACAAGTTTTTACATTGGAACTAACCTTGAGAGATATTCTCCCAAAACCATCAACTTAACGCACTTACTCCTTTAATAATTGGAGAACTAATTCTTGTTTGTCTAGTGTTTTTTGATATATGTTTTTTCATTATTGATTGTGATTTTTGTGTGAGTTGTTTAGTTGGATTTGAGATATTTAATTTCACTAAAATAGTTTTTATATATATGTTTTTCATATATATTTCATTATTAAGTGTAATTTTTGTGTTAATTGTTTAATTGGATTTGAGATATTTAATTTCATTAAAATAAATTTTATTTTGGTGTTTTAGTTAAATATTTATTTGATTAAGATATTTTTTAATTAATTGATTTTATAATTAAAAATAAATTTTTATCTTACATCAATACTTTTGATATTTAGGGTGGCCTCGGACTGAGCTCTGTACGTTAGGGTTTTAACATTTCTTGCAACGACAGGCCGTTACAGATAATCGAAACCTTGCAAATTTTGACGGATTCTTGGATTTTGGCCTCCTGCCAGAAGGTTCAGCTCTCCATAGACCCCTCTCAAGGGGAGGGCGATGCGCCTCCCCCACAAAACGAAGATATGCAGCAAGGAAATCAAGAAAGTGATAAATTACTACATCAAAGTGAAGACGTTGGGGATTTGGACCCACAACAGGCAGAACAAGAAGATAATACTCAACCCAAGGTTAGATCTACAACATGCAAACCTGTAGCTTCTGTGTGACCAAGGGTTGAACTTCGAGGACATAGGATCAATGCACAAATTCAATTCATGAGAGACCATGCTTTAATAGGCAAGTTCATTGGGCTTTGGCCGACTGAGAAAGTGCTAAGGGGTTGGATTGCTACGAAATGGAAACCAAAGAGACATATAACCCTGCAGCTAGGACCAAAAGGATTCTTCACTGCTATTTTCAACTGCTTGGAGGACAGGAATAGAGTGCTGGATGGAGGGCCTTACTTCTTTAACGCCGTCGGGCTGTATCTCAGAAGATGGGTAGAGCGGTTCAACCCTCATAAGGAGGATCTCAGTTGGGCTCCAGTCTGGATCCGACTATACTCACTTCCCGTGGAGTATTGGGAGGAAGAATCCCTACAAGCGATTGTGAATGTTTTGGGCGAATTCATCAAGGTAGCAGAGGAAACAAAAATCCGCAAATACACCTCCTTCACTCGAATATGCGTCTACATGAACCTTAACCAGGCACTTCCAGATGCGGTAAGGGTTTCTCATGATGATATTGAATGGTTTCAGTTGATTGATTACGAACATGTACCATTTAGATGTTGAAGGTGCCATGCCTTGGGACATTTGTTCAAGGATTGTCCTTTAGTTCAAAAACCTTCCCCTGCTTCAAGATCGGATTCATCAAGAGCAGACGGATTCACCAAGGTAACCAATTGCAGGAAAAACCACAAGAAGTAGGTCTCAAATGCTAGAACGCCTCCAGCCAGATCCTCCAAGCCTTCAACAAGGAACAACTTTGAAGTTCTAGCTCGCCAAAACGACCCAACCTCGGAAACTCCTGCCACCACAGAGACAAAGACGATAAAGGACAAACAACAGAAGCAGGAAACTCCCAAACAACCTCAAGAAGAACCTAAGCTCAAAGGGGCTTCTACCTCAGAGAAGCAAAAGGCCCCAATATGGACTACGCAAGGAATGGACGTGGACAACTTAGACTCAAATTCCAAGTTAGCAGAAGAGCCATATGAGGAATTCAACGATACTCAGATTATGGAAGAGGAAACAACAGCTATAGACATTAGGGAACTAGATATCCCAAGCCTAGAATAGGCTTGCAATACAAACAATTTTGAAAATATTCCTGAGAAACAACTTGAGAATTTGGAGGAGGTCCTAAATCGAGCGCAGCGGAAAAAATCCCTAGGTATCCAGACTAGTGGCCCCTGGGATGGAAAATTCATTACTAAAGACATCAAAAAGCGAGGAAGGAAAACAGACCTCCAGAGAACATTCAGGATCGATGCGATGCTAGTGGAGTCAAGTGGGTACTCCAAGCTAACTAAGTACTACAACTCTGATCACAATCCTTCCCAATGAAGTTAATATCTTGGAACATAAGAGGGCTTAATGGCCCAGGGAAAAGAAGAAGTCTTAAAAACATGACGGGACAAGAAAAACCTGAAATCCTTTTCTTGCAAGAAACTAAATGCAATTCATCTGTTGTGGAAAGCACAACAGCAAAAATTTGGCCGGGGAGTCTCAACACGGCAGTGGATGCCGAGGGGGCATCTGGAGGCCTGGCAATCCTTTGGGACTCCCGAATCATCAGATTAGATAATATCCATGCCAACAAGAACTTCATCCAAGCAACATTTCACATCATTGGGACAAATATACACGGGCTCTTAACGAATGTATATTTCCCCCAAGAAGCTCTACATAAAGCAGAAATCCTCAACGCTCTCTCTGAAATCAACCATGACAGAGTACACCCTTTATGGATTTCCGGAGGAGACTTTAACATGATTACTAGACTGGAAGAGAAAAGGGGAGGAAGGTGTAGAGGGAGTTAGGAAGGAAAACCTCTAAAAGACTTCATTCAGGAAAATAGGCTCATGGACCTACCTTTCAATAATGGTTTATACACCTGGAGCAACAGGAGAACAGGGTCATAGCAGGTCGCTTCTCGTCTGGATAGATTCTTGCTTTCTGACAATGCTATACATATTGGCGGAGACTTTGCAGCCTCCATCTTGCCTCTAACGGGATCTGATCATTGGCCCATCTCCCTTAAATGGGCACGCCCTGGCAATCTGACCCGAAGACCATTCCGCTTTGAGGAGTTCTGGATGTCTCATCCGGAATTCCATGATCTAATCATCTTAGAATTTCACAACTTCACTCCCCCAACAGGATCAAAGATGTTTCAATTTCAACAGAAGTTAAAGCATCTTAAAAGCAAAATCGAAAGATGGAATCATAATTCCTTTGGTAATATTTTTCAAGCTCGGAGTGCCCTTGAGCTAGAAATGAAGCAACTGCAACAGAGGATCATAGATGAAGGCCGATCAGATGATATGTTAGAATGGGAAAAAGGTCTGGAGGCACAAATCACAGAAAGGGCTAAGCAGGAGGAAACGTTATGGAGACAAAAATCTAGAATCAGATGGCTCAAAGATGGAGAGAAAAACACAAAGTTTTTTCACAGCACCACAATCCAGCGCAGAATGAATAACAATATAATTCATCTTCAGAATGAGCAGGGAGACAAGGTGGAAGAGCATGAGGAGATCGAAGGCGAACTCCTCAACTATTTCAGGCAAATGCATAGCGAGCCAAATATAGACAGATCAAGAGCCATAGACAAAATTACTCAAAACATTCCTAAAATCATCTCAGAAGAGCATAACCAACTTCTTCTCAAGCCTGTTGACTTACAGGAGGTGGAATTAGCAGTTCGTCAACTGAAAGTCGGGAAAGCCCCTGGCCCAGATGGATTCACATCCAACTTTTTTGACAACTTCTGGGAATTGATCAAGTTGGAAGTTTGGCAGGTGGTGGAGGAATCACGATCCTTAAGGTGGATGTTTCCCGGGGTGAATGCCACATTCATCGCCCTTGTTCCCAAGGTAGAGCTGCCTAGCAAGCCTAACAAATATAGACCTATTTCTTTGTGCAATATAATCTACAAGATAGTCTCCAAGGTCATCGCCTCCAGGCTCAAATTGTTGCTTCCTCTCATCATCTTGCCTAAGCAGCCTGGTTACGTTGAAGGTAGGCAGATCACCGATGGCATAATCCTGACTCATGAAATAATTCATTCATTAAAGCAATCCAAGAAGCTAGGTATGCTCCTCAAACTTGATCTATTGAAGGCTTTTGACAGTCTAAGCTGGCTGTACATTAAAAAAGTTTTAATTGCTTTTGGCTTTGCTCCCCCCTCGGTCAGATGGGTTATGAGCCTCATCTCCTCCTTATTTTTTTCAATCTTGGTCAATTGAATTCCTTCCCCCTCTTTTCATCCTTCCCGGGGCATCAGATAGGGAGACCCTCTCTCCCCTTTCCTATTCGTCATTATGGCTGAAGGATTAGGCAGAAGTATTAAGCTAACTCAGCAATCCCACTGCCTCAGAGGCCTATCATTTCACAACTCTTCAGCTTGCACTCACCAGCAGTTTGTTGATGATACCATGTTTTTTGGACACCCCTCTGTCCAGGAAGCGCGCCAGCTCAATTCTATTCTATCGGACTTTTCGGAAGCCTCTGGAACTTCTGTCAATAAATCCAAATCTCATATTTTCTTTTTCCATTCCCCATCTACTACCCAAGCTGCCATTGCACGAATACTGGGATTCTCCATTGCTAAACTTCCATCCAAATATTTAGGTGTGCCTCTGACTGCCTCGGCCCTTAAGAACTCCTCATGGAAAGTCCTATTGGAAAAATTGGAGACACGTCTCTCCTCTTGGACTCACAGATCTCTGAATATGGCTAGTAGGCTAGTTCTCATAAAATTCGTTCTTCAGGCCATGCCACTTTACCTCTTCTCCATCCTGGCAACGCCCAAATGGGTTCTCAAAGAAATCAAGTTGCTCCAAAGATCCTTCTTATGGGGCAGCAACGGCCTCAGGCGTAAGTAGGCTCTTGTCAAATGGGAAACAACTTGTCTCCCAAAGAATGGGGGAGATATTGGTTTAAGGGATCCTTCTCATGGTAACGAAGTCATGGGCGCCCGGATTTGGTGGAACTGGCTGACTGCACCCCTTACCCCCTGGGCTTCTTTATGGACAGCCAAGTATGCTAGCCATTGTCCAATGGAGGAACGAGTTAGAATTTCAGAAGTCAGCATGGGCTCCCTTATCTGGAACTCGGCCAAGCAACATAGAAGTCTCATTCAGTAGCACAGCTTTTGGGAAGTGAATAATGGGGAAACTGCCAGGTTCTGGGAAGACTCGTGGCAGCAGATGCCCAAATTAAAGGACCAATTTCCTCATATACAATCATTGGAGTAGAACATGCAATAACAGGATAGAGTCAAACACTTCGGAAGCTCTCTTTGACCCAAGAGTATAGGGATGGCTCAAGGCAGATCAGTTTTTAAGACAAGGAACGCCACGAGCTCAACAAATGATAGACACAGAATTAAAGAAAAGGAGAATACAACCCTCCGAGGAAAAGGATATCCTTAGATGGGGATATGAAGAAAAAGGCACCTTTAATACGAGAGAGGCTTATAATCTCATTATCAAAGAACATCTAGTGAAAGATCCTATCTGGAGCAAAGTCTGGGATCCCTCTTTGTGGCCGAAAATCTCCACCTTTCTTTGGCTGCTATGTCATAAAAAGATTCTCACTTGGGATAATCTAAGGAAGACGAACTTTCACGGGCCCTCAATATGCCCCAATTGCAAACAAGAGAAGGAAACCATTAAGCACCTCATGCTCTCCTGCCATACAACGCAAAAGCTATGGGAAAAGGTTAGTTTTCGATGCCAAAGGGATGGAAGAATTCATGGAGACATCATTACCACAGTGCGCAACTGGGAGCGAACTCCTTACCAAAGCAAGATTTTAAATTTCCTATGGAAGCTCATTCTGGGCTTTCTTCTGTGGGCCATATGGAAGGAGAGAAATAGTAGAATTTTTAAGGGTCACTCTGCGCCTTTGGAGAATACATGGAAAATAATTTTCCAAAACATTGAAGAAACCATTTCTCTCAAGACCTGGTACCAGGAGGACCTTCCTAATAACCCCCAAGAACAATCCATATGGGCCAATTGGAACCTTCATTTGAAGCAAGATCAGATTATCAAAGGCTCACAGCCATTGAAAAATCATTGACCTCACAAATGGCTGCCTCCCCCAATGCATATGTACCAACTCAACTTCGATGGGGCTTCGAAAGGCAATCCGGGCAATTCAGGCTTCGGAGGGATCTTCAAAGATCATAGAGGTAAACCTCTCTTAAACATTTTAGGTTCAAAAGGATGGTATACCAATAACTCGGCGGAATTGGAAGGTCTCTCGCAAGGCCTTATTCTTGCGCAAAGAAAAGGGTTTTTTCCGCTTATAATAGAGGGTGATTCCAGGATCATTATAAACATGATCTCCAAAATCCTTCAAGGAACTCCCTCCTGCAAAGTTAGCAATAGCTAGAGGATGGCCAAAAGACTAGAACTCATCGAATGCTGGCTCTCTCCTCACAGAGCTATTACTCTGAAGCACATTCGCAGGGAAGGAAATAAAGTCGCAGACTTACTTGCTAACATTGGAGTGGAATGTGGGCTGAGCCTCCATCTTGGATCACTTTCAAGGATAGCCTCTGAGTCACAACTCTTAGACTATAAAAACCTCGTGAAGAATGACATGTATCAGGCAGGAGAAGCACACCAGGATGCGGGTGAAATAAATGGAATTAATGAATCATAGGACAGATGGACGAGCTCGGTACTGCCAGATGCAGACCAACGCGACTCTCCATAAGTCTATTTGGTTCATGAGTGTGATACACCAGAAATTCATTTGGTTTGCGATGGATTTGCTGCAGAGCAACAGATTTGGCATGCTTGATGCATTTACTATTTGCCTCGCCCAAGGCAAGGTACTGGATTTTATAACCATGGCGCTCGGGGCTGCTAGTGCTCCACCTTCTTGTCTTTGGCCAAAGCTGGATACGGGTTTGTGGGGCAGGCTGGTCTCTCGAAACAAAGGTAAATTCTTTATGAGTATTATATTCTTTGTTAATCTCAGGCTTGGGATAGCTGTGTGTCTCAACAGCAAGTCTGTCTCAGGAATTATTGGTCAGCTCTCTAATACCCTTTCCATTCGACCTGTGCCACTCTTCTTGCAATTGCAGACCTATTGTCTTTGTCCAAAGTCGTTTACTGTGCTATTTCACTACGCTCTTATTTCGGCCTCTGATTTCCTGTGTTATCTATCGTCGCTTGTGTATCTGCCTCTCCTTAACCTCCTTACCATGGTACACCACAGTCAAAGAAGCCGTCTCGGGGGGAGTTGTGGAGGGCGTGGCAGACCACAGGTAGCCCGCTCTGTGAATCCTGCTCGCAGACCTTCTCCGTATCATGGGTTTCAAACCAATCATTTTACTTTTAAGAGCAATCTTAATAGGGCAGTAATCACTGTCAATTTCACTATTCTCTTCTCTGAAGAAGATTCTGCGGCTCCAATTTGGGTTTGTATGATGTCTGAGCCTCCCCAGGAAGCTTTCAGAGAGGCCGACAGTCAAAGCAACTTGCAGGTAATGGCAAAGGAAACTCTGGAGAAAGGTAAGGGGGAGAGGCTTGAGAGAAGTGATGCTCCCAGTGCCTCTCTGCCTCTAGATGCAGCTGGCCAAAAGAACGTGGAAGATAATGACAGTGACTCGCGTCCCCTGCTGAGGCACCGAGGCAACGAAAATGTAGGTTGTTGTGATGATTGGGAGGACACTGCTTGCCAGGTGGTGGAGGAACCTCGGAATGAGGACAACAATTTGAGGCCATCTGGGCCCACTCCATATCGGTTTTGGATGCGGTTTTGGTTCGGCCTCTTTAGACAAGCGGTTATGGATGTCTTCCTTCTCTCCATGATATGCAACGATGTAAAGTTCATATGGAATTTTGAGCATTGTCTTGGGCTAGCTCTCTGGTCACATGCTCTAGACAGCGAGTTATACCACCTCTACTTCATGTTATCTTGGTTAATTCCTGAAGTCTATATCTGCACTCTTGCTTATGTAACTGGTTCTCCTTCATATAGGACAGTTTTTGTTGTTCTGAGTGCTCTCGGAAGATGATCCCCTTGTATTTTTACTTTATTTTACAGTCAATAGAATTAACATTTACAGAGAAAAAAAATACATTAAATATATATGAGATATTTAATAAAATACAAACAAGTTTGGGCGTGCAATTAGTTTTCCTATTTAATATCATAACATCAGATCACTCTGCGTTAAGAGAAATGTAAATTAAATTAATTTGTAAATTAAAATAGATGTGTGTAAAGCGTTTTTTAGTTCCTCTGGAGTGACTTTGAAGTACTGATTAACGAGAACCTGCGCCGTGTGAGTCATCAATATCTTTCATCAGATCACTCTGAGTTAACTCCCTCCTTATAAGGTGGGCCAGGTACAGGTAACAGAAATGTAAAATTAAATTAATTTGTAAATTAAAATAGATGTGTATAAAGTGTTTTTAGTTTCTCTGGAGTGACTTTGAAGTACTGATTAACGAGAACCTGAGCCGTGTGAGTCATCAATATCTTTCATGCTGCAAGACTTGTGTACCAATACTGGCGAGTGCACAGCCCTTTGCGTGTGAAGCATATCAATACCGGTGAGTGCACAGTCCTGTGCATGTGAAGCAGACGAGTTGAGCGTTGTGTGGAGCTAGCCTGTAGCTTGTGGAGCGGCTGCACTAATCTCCTCATCCCACCGATTTCTATACCATTGAGGACATATCAGTGAAGGACCATGAAATTAGATCCGTGGATCAGCCTACGATTAGACAGCCACCATGAACTTTTATCACATTCCAGTCAACGACCCAGTAAATCGGGGCCTACAGCTTGTCATAAGGGTTTGAGCTGCAATAATTCATCGACACAACCGACAATATAACTGGCGAAGCGGAATACAAATACGGGGTCATGTACTGAAAGGATAGTCGGCACAGTTATTATAGGCAACCTTTTTTAAGTGTGGCGCTGTTATATTATCCGACTGGTAGAATCTAGTCTAATTATTGTTATCTGTGAGCATAAGAAATTTAATTGCTGGGCTACAAGATCGAGTACTATGCTTGTGACATTGGTAGTGAATTTCTTCAAGATCGGTAGCGCGTGGATCTGTACATGTATATTATAATTTGTTGATTTGTTGCCACGCTCCCGATTATGTGGATATATTTTTATGTTATTTTGTTATTGTTTAATTTTTAGCGGTCATAGAAGGAGAGACCAGAAAAAAGATGCAGTCGTTTTGGCGATTTGTTGCATTCGGTCTCTCCCATGATATTCACCTCTTAAGACGTGGCAAAGTGGCAAACTGTGATTTGAGTTGTCTCCGTAAGTGATTCATCCTCTAACCATGCACATTGTATTTTTCATATATTAAGTGCCAGTTCAAGCATTTAGATATTTTCCAATTAGACTAAGTCAACGTCTAGAATTTGGGAAATGTGTGGGGGCAGTGAAGAGAAATTGCATTGTATTTATTTGGTATTATTTAGCTTGTCACATTATTCCGATGAGATGAGAGGAATGGAATGATGAACAGTGAAGATCAGAAGATGGGATGGTGCACGTACAGGATTGGGCATTAAAGATAAATTACGACTTTCAGGCTTAGCGCAGCAACATCTAATTCATTCAATAGCGATTTGGGAACTTAGATCAGGCACTCCAACAACACTAGAGGCAATCACAGCTTCCAATGTGGGGATTGTTTATAAAGGCAGCCTAGATCATGTGCATGTGTTGGTGGTGGTGTAGTGTTAAATTATTAGTATTATAATTTGTTTGTAAAATTGGTGATGGTGAATCTTCAAAATCAGATAAAGAGTCATTTTGTAAAACTGATTCTAGACACATTCACTAGACAACTTTCTTATACAACTAGCGAGTATAGCAGTTTGACAGCTATGCATCTCATCAGCTATGCATCTTATTAGATAGAAGCTCGTCGATAGAATAACTAGTAATTCCGCTTACGTGGCCATTTTATCCAGGGTCTGTCTCTATCTTCCACTTAAATATTTTGGGTAGAAGATGCATCTTTGGATTTCCGACCCAACAAATAATTATTAAAGAGGGGTTCTCTCTTACGCATTTTTATGCTCCTTTTGTACATTAGACATCATCTCAAAAACTGACCCACTGTTTGTGCTAATTGCTGGACTTTTTTACTCATAAAATTGTATATTGTTCGGAACAAAATCTTGATCGGCAGTTTCAAAGATTATAATCGTATTTCATCCAAAACTTCTTCTATTTATCAGAAATGTCTTACTTTTAATTTGGAAATTATTACGGGTTAATTTTATCAATAATGGAAATGTTCGGAAGGTTATATGCATGACTTCCATAAGTAGGATTGATGAATTTGAAAAAAATAAGTCTTACGGTATAAGTTCGGTCTCGTTTTTTTGTTAGGTAGGGAATTAAGGGAAATGTCGGGAAGGTTATATGCATGATTTCCATAAGTAGGATTGATGAATTATAAAAAAAAAATGTCTTACTGTATAAGTTTGGTCTAGTTCGTTTTTGTTATGGAAGGTTATCATAGGGGTTATCTTTTCTATGTTGTTAGATAGAATAATGTTGTTTTCAATGACTTATGGGAAATGTTAGGAGTCAACAAAGAAATGTGAATGCTTTCTTCTTCTAAATGTATCGATTTATCCTGTTTTCTTTTTAGTCATTATCAGTAATCTGAAAATTTACATTTAGTTTTTTGTTATTCGGGTTAAGGATACCATATAATAGTGGAGCTTGTTAGAGCCAAGAATGCACATCAGACAAAAAACATATATACATCAAATATCACACGAGACAGCAGATTAACGTGGTTCACCCAACCAATCTGGGCTATGTCCACCAAACATAGGCATCGGCAATCTTTATTAATCAAACAGGAGATTACAAAAATTAATCAATTCCTCACAAACTCTCTCCCCAAAAACAATCCGTATGGATACCTGTTTTATAGCTAGGAGAATCTAACTGCCTCATAAATCCTCTCACAACAAATATATGATGCATTAACTCTCTCCCAACAACCTGGAGCTAATCTAGCAACAAATTCCTATTCTTGTCGATATTTTTGCCTATTTTAATGAAACAGAAAATTTCAACAATCTCCACCTTGACAACAATTAGCCTGATACCCTGTTTGTTTATTATTTTATCTTTTCTGCAAGCCAAGAGAAGCCAAACACCAATGTAGCTTCTCTAGCAAAACTGGTTTCGTGAACATCTCTGCACAATTCTCCTTTGTATGCACATTTTCAAAATAGACTCCCCTTTCAGTGATAAATTGTCTTACAAAATGGTACTTGATTGGTATATGCTTCGATTTACTATGATAGGCCAGATTCTTAGCCAAATGTATTGCACTTTGACTGTCACAAAATAACTTGATGTTGTCCTGCAACCTACCAAATTCACCAAACAAACCTTTCAACCAAATTGCTTCTTTGCAAGCATGAGAAGCAGCAATGTATTCTGCTTCAGTAGTGGATAAAGCAACAATGTTCTGTAGCTTTGACATCCAACTAATAGCTCCACCTGCAAGAGTAAATACATACCCTGAAGTTGACCTTCTCTTATCCAAATCACCTGCAAGATCGGAATCAACATATCTGCAAACAAATTCACTACTCTTATTGTAAGTGATACAATAACTACTTGTGCCTCTCAAATACCGAAGCACCCATTTCACCGCTGACCAATGTTCTTTACCCGGATTTGCCATATACCTGCTGACAACCCCAACTGCATGTGAAATATCTGGTCGAGTACAAACCATCGCATACATTAATCACCCTACCACATTGGCATATGGAATTTGAGACATATAATCCTTTTCTTCATCTGTATTAGGACATAAACTCGAAGAAAGCTTGAAATGGGAAGCGAAAGGGACTGACACAGGCTTCACATTATTCATACCAAATCTCAAAAATATTTTCTCAATATACTTCTGTTGTGATAGCCATAGCTTACCATTGCTCCTGTCTCTGAAAATCTCCATGCCCAAAATCTGTCTTGCTGCTCCTAGATCTTTCATATCAAATGTCCTTGCCATCTGAGTCTTCAACCTGTTGATTCCTTCTATGCTTTTGCATGCTAAAAGCATATTGTCAACATACAATACTAAGATAATGAATATGCCATTATTTAATTGCTTAAAATAAACACAATGATCATATTCACTTTTAACATATTTCTGACTCAACATGAAAGAATCAAACTTCTTATACCACTGCCGAGGCGACTGCTTCAGGCCATATAATGACTTCTTAAGCCTGCAGATAAATTTCTCATTGCGATGCTGAGCAAACCCTTCCAGTTGTTCCATATAAATTTCCTCATCTAAGTCTCCATGTGGAAATGCAATTTTAACATCTAATTGCTACAACTCTAAATCAAGCAAAGCCACTAATGCTAACACAATTCTATTTGAAACAATTTTAACCACTGGTGAAAAAATCTCATGAAAGTCAATGCCGACTTTCTGAGAAAACCCTTTTGCAACTAGCCTCGCTTTGTACCTATCTTCCATATCATTCACACCTCGTTTCAGCTTGAAAACCCATTTACACCCCACAGTTTTCTTCTCTTTCGGAAGCTCAACCAGATCCCCTGTGCCATTCTTACCTAAGGCCATCATTTCGTCCTTCATGGCTGCTTTCCACTTGTCACTTTTCGAACCTTCTATTACTTCCTGATAGCACAGAGGTTCATCATCATTAGCAGTAAATGAAACTGAAGTAACATAATCATCATACCTTCTCGGTGGCCGTTTGATTCTTGTCGACCTCCTTAAGGATGTTTCTGGCGCTTCCTCGATTGGGTGACTACCATCTGTAGGAACTTCTTGATGATCAGTATCTGAGACCTGTTCATGATCTATACCTGAACCATGTTCATGTTCTGATTCTGAAACCTGTTCATGACTAGTATCTGAACTATGGTCATCATGACTATCATTAGAAATGCTATCAAACTGAATGTGCTGAAAGTCAGATACATCATCTTGTTTCAATCTACTATCTACATCTAACTGTACAAGAGAGGATTCATTAAACTTTACATCTATGTTGATGATGATTTTGCGGGTAGTAGGATCCCACAATCTATATCCCTTTGTTCCAACACCATACCCAACAAAGATATACCTTTTAGACTTTGGATCTAATTTAGTACGCTGCTGTTTAGGCACTAGAGCATATGCATCACAACCAAACACTCTGAGTTTAGAATAGTCACAAGGGTGTCCTTTCCATACCTCTTGTGGAATCTTGCAGCCTATCGCCATCGATGGAGATCGGTTTATCACATAACAAGCTATTTCCACCGCTTCCATCCACAACTCCTTTTGCAACCCAGCATTACTCAGCATACTCCTTGCTGTCTCTAGAAGAGTCCTATTCATGCGTTCAGCAACTCCATTTTGCTGAGGAGTATAAATTGTGGTCTTATGTCTCTCGATCCCTACATCCTTGCAATAGCTGTCAAACTCCTTGGAAGTAAACTCACCACCATTGTCAATTCTTAAACATTTTATTGTTCTACCAATGTTGTTTTCTACCAATGCTCTAAACTGCTTGAA
>APFE030471698.1:40121-64107 GCA_000404065.3 Pinus taeda
AGCCTGCAGACAAATTTCTCATTGCGATGCTGAACAAACCCTTCCGGTTGTTCCATATAAATTTCCTCATCTAAGTCTCCATGTAGAAATGCAGTCTTAACATTTAATTGCTGCAACTCTAAATCAAGCAAAGCCACTAATGCTAATGGAAGGGAAGAAGTTTTTAATTATAATTTCTAAGTATACTTTTCTACTACATTAAGACATAATTCCATTTTAATTCTCATTAATTGTAAAAGGTTTACAAAAAAACAAGATTAGTTGGTAAACTAGTTTTATTGCAATTTTTAAAAAAATAGAACTTACCTTCTCTGTCATAATTTAAATTTAATATGAAAAAAAAAAATAACATGTGCAAACTTATAATTTTCTACCAAACTTTAATGTAAAATTGAACATGTAAATTTAGTTTATTGTTTTTTATATAAAACATGTAGCATGCAAATTTCTTAAGCATACCAATCTTACTATACCATTTGTAACTACATAATTTTTTACATGTTATTTATTATTTTATTATTTTATATATAAAATTTAAAATGTAAATTTACTTTCTATTCTATTCTATTCACAAGTGTAACCTTATCTTTATTACTATTTTATAGCTTTTTTCATGTAAATTTAATTATTATTTTAAGCGAACCTTACCTTTATTATCATTTATTTTATTCACAAGTGCACAATTATCTTAGGTAACTGCAATTTCTGAATTTATATTTTTTTGTAATATAGAAGTTGCCATTTTTCTATACCTTTGTATAGGAGTTATGGATTTGCAACTAAGCTTTTTCATTTTATACTTTTTATATGTATTTTTTAATATTGGATTTATCATTTTCCTATTTTTCATTAGAGTTATCCATTTTAAACTGAAATTTGCCATTTTATATTTTTTTGTAATATAGAATTACTGTTTTTGTATTTCTTTTATTCACAAGTGCAAACATATCTTCATAAGTTTTTGTAACATAGAAGTTGTCGTTTTTCTATGCTTTTGTATATGAGTTATGCATTTGCAAGTGCAACTAAGGTGTCCATTTTCTATTTTTTATTATTTTTTTAATATTGGATTTATCTTTATCTTTTCTATTTTTTCATAAGCTTTATCCATTGTAAACTCAATTTTGCCATTTTATAATTTTTTGTAATATAGAAGTTACTGTTTTTCTATTTTTTTGTATAAAAGTTGTGGATTTGAAAGTTTACCATTTTATATCTTTTATAATTTTTTCTAATATTAATTTATCATTTTTCTATTTTTTTTGTAGGAGTTATCCATTTAACACTTAAATTTGTCATTTTATAATTTTTTCCAATATAGAAGTTATGGTTTTTGTTTTTTTTTAATAAGAGTTACCAATTTGCAAATAATTTACTATTTTATAATTATTTTTAAGATAGACATTATCCTTTTTTTTTTGCAATTTGCCATTATATAGAAATCACTAATTAGTTATCCATTTAACACTGAAATTTCTCCATTTATAATTTTTCCAAATATAAAAATTAGCTTTTTTGTTTTTTATAAAAGAAGTATCCGGTCAAAATCAGGCAGCCAGTAATTTCTCTTCCATATGACGAGTGTTTCTCTTCCACCATCCCCTTCGATATGACCAGTATTTCTCTTCCACCATCCCCATATTAGCATTTTATATTTCTCTATTAGCATTTCATAAAGCAACAGACGTAATGGAAGTTTACACGCCACCATTCTTTCATGTGAAGGGTGTGTGTTCGTTTATATTTAATATACTTTAGTATTTGTGCTTGCCCTCCTGTATTCATTAATTTGGTCTTGATCTTCTAGGAACAAATCTTATTATACTCACATTAATTATGCCTAATACTAAAATTTAATTTAAGGATTTGTAGAGTTTATAAATGTAAATATAGAAAGATGGTATAGTAATATTTAATCACAGAGACAATTTATAATTATAATTAAACTGGTTTATTGTACTTGAATATGTATAATTGACTATTGATATGTTGTCTATATTGAGAGTAATTAAGTACTATTTAAATTATAGAGACAATTTATAATTATAATTAAATTTGTTCATTGTATAGTTGACTATTGATATGTTGTCGATGTTGAGAGTAAAATTAGTGTGAATAAGTTAATTATGATTGATTATAATTTTCTTTCTCTAATTATTTGACTAGAGTGAAACATGCATGATGATAGTTTAGTTGAGTGTGGTTGATAATTTTGAATAAAATGTTTTCATAATCAAGTACATTTAATTATAATAAAGAATATTTAATCAAAACATTATATCTAACCGTAATAAACTATATTACTATAATTTTCTATAATAAAATCATATTTAACAAAAAAAAAGTTTACTAAATTGTATTATAATAATGATTGATCATATAAACTATAATTTATTATAATTAATATGCTAATTTGCATTAATTATAGTACAGCATATTACTTACAAATATTAAGTCACTTCAATAAATCACAATTAACCGTAATAATCACTTTAATATTTGACTCGTAGGTTGATATAAATGAACAGATAAGCATCGATAAAAATTGAAGTTGTAGGTTCATGTGTTTCAATTTATTTGAAAAGAGAGTCTGAGAGGTGGACAAAACACAATTAAAGGGCGCTGACTACATCGGCTATCGATGTTAGGAAGAAGAGATTAAAATCCCATTTTCATACAAAAACGTACGAATTGAGAGGAGAAAATAACAAGTGGCTACAAAAAACTCTGGTTTTACGATGCTGTTGTGGAGTGTGAGAGGTAATAGCGCGCAAAACTTCCACTAGCGCCATGAGGGTAGAATCCGCCGGGAGATGATTCATTACCCGATGAGTAGACTATCCTCAGAATTTGGGCAGGACTGCGGGCATATGCAACAGAATATTTATCGCCTGCAAGAATGTTCCCAGTAAGCTTTCCCTCTGCTCCCAATGCGAGTGGAACTAACAGTCCTTCGTCAGCAATTCCAGACTGTCCCAGAGAATTCCGGAGCGTAGAGATCCTGTCAGTGAATTCTGCTACTGTGTATGGATATGGCGCGACTTTCTCAAACGCTCGTTCATACAATAACCCACGGATCACTGCGTCCTGTCCCGACTCCACTCCAAGAAGCCCCGCTACCAGCTTATACATACACACCCAAAAGTTCAAAAATTGATAACTCTTCTTTTACCCACAAATCTATGAACAAAGACATTACAATAATTACCCGCTTAGCAGTGGCAGATTGGAGTTGAGCATTGGCGCCGACATAGCCTGTAAGTCCGACATAGGGGATCAAATAACTTGCAAGCAGATAGTTCACACTATTAGCATATGGATTAAAAGGAGGCGACAAAGTTGTATTAAATGCAGCTTTGATGATATTGCCAAAATTTGCGGCGGTCAGATTCAGATAGGGTCTAGGAAAGCCCTGTACAGTTTTCTTTAAAGCCCTGCGTTGGATTAAACCAGAGAACCAATAGAAATATTAGCCAACACTAACACACATATATATAATTATATACCCGCTCTAAAACCAAATTATAATTCAATAGACACCCAAGACATTACCTGAGGTGACCAACTTCCTGGTACCCAAATTCTTTGACAACATTTAGGACCAATGGGTCGAGGTTAGCCTTCTCTACGCCTATAGGAGGCGGTCCGCCGCTTACGAGCTCCGGTGCAACATGATCGAGCCCATAACCAAAGGCTGACCACAAGAAAAATTCGGCTTCCAAGTACTCTAAATTTAGAGGAAATTCAAGCCAGTCAATATCCCCAGCTGCAACTGGTCCAGGGTTGTAGCTGGCATTGCTACTTGGTGACGGATGATGATCTGACTGTGATGCCCATGCCATTGGTGCAGCTTTAAGCGATAATAATAGTAGGGCATGCAAAAAGAGATTGAATATAGACAGAGCCATTTTGATTATGATGAGAATGGAACCGTGTTTTGGTGAATTAGAAATGAAAGAAATCTATTTCAGCGTTCTTAGGAAGTTAAATATATTTCTTAGTAACTGCTGGATATATTTCTTGGTTTCGATTTTAATCTAAAACGCTTTAGGCATGGACGAATATGTGTTTGCACTGTGTGTCGATACGTAAGTAGCTCGCGAGAAGGATGAGAAAGTCAAACGGCAAGAACGACAACAAAGGGGATCTATATCCATAAATGATGGAACAGCGCAAAAGGAATGCGAGGGTAAATAAAACGACCATGCCAAAACTGATCCATTTTGTCGGGTAAATAAAAAAATTAGTTCGCGAGAAGGATAAGAAAGTCAAATGGCAAGAACGACAACAAAGGGGATCTATATCCATAAATGAAGGAACGACAACAAAGGGGATCTATAATATAGGTAATGACTGGAGATCTATAATATAGGTAATGATTTCTTACATTATAATAGTAAATTTATTAAATATTTCAAAATCTTAATCATATATTGATGAACTTGTAAACCTTTATTCATAATATGACTTCGTTATTTAATGATGTAGGTATTCTCTTTAAATTATAATTATAGATTCTTTGAAAATGGGACATGGACGTAGATTATACATCAATTACACGTGTGTTAATTTAATGTTGAATAATATGACTTCTTTATATAATAGTATAGGTTTTGTCTTTAAATTATAATAATAGAATCTTGAAAAATGTGACATGGACGTACATTATACAGTTATTTTAATGTTGAAGTAATAGCAGGTTGTTATTTTAATGTTGAAGTACTGCCAGCAATGGATCATGCCATGATGGGGAACATGAAGCTCTATATAGGCGAAGGCAGTAGATTCTACCGCATAAATTTTAGTTCGTTATCTTGAGCTATCATAAGATATCAGGCAACAGAAATGGCTTTGGTTTCCGCTGTCCCGTTGGGTTCCAGACTGTGTCTATGCAGAACGTTGTTCGGTTTAACTCATGAGCTGAAGGCTATCCGTAGAACAATCCCAAATCTTGGAATGTGCAGGGGAGGGAAATCCATAGCACCTTCTATGAGCATGAGTTCGACCACCTCCGTTCCTAATGAGGATGGGGTACCAAGACGCATAGGTGATCATCATTCCAACCTTTGGGACGATGATTCCATAGACTCTCTCTCCACTTCCTACGAGGTGCTTAACTACCTTAGTAACACGGACCTCATTGGATATATTTCTTAGTAACCTGGCAATAAATATATCTATTTGTGGGACGATGATTCCATAGACTCTCTCTCCACTTCCTACATCCAGCAGCATAAGAGTCCTTGTTAACATGGAGCTTTATTTCCCCATTGGGGTTCCACATCTGATACAGCCACCATGAGGTTCCACTACCGAGAGGGTAGGTAGGACATGAACGAGGTTCAAAAACGAAGAGTGATAGTAGTGCCTTATTAGGTTTCACAAACCGATAGGGGTTGGCACTATCAGGATCCCGCATGAATGAGGGCCGTGGTAATAAGTCCATCATCGAGCGGTTACCATCCAGCATGAGAGTCCTGCTGGGAGAGATCCATAGAGCAGAGGTATATCCAATGAGGTCCGTGTTACTAAGGTAGTTAAATCGTATATTTCTTAGTAACACGAACCTCATTGGAAGAAATCTATTTCAAATATCTTTAGGCAGCAGTGCCGCACTGCCGAGGGACTAAGACTAGAGACATAAATATACTTATTCGAGACTGAGACTAGAGACATAAATATACTTATTCGGGACTTAGACTAGAGACATAAATATGCTAATTCTCAATGAGCCAATATTAGAAACAAAAAGACTGTGTTCACACAAGATGCGTAGGGTTTGAGATTTTGGAGATAAATATATGAACCCTCACGTTGAATTATTGTTATGCATTATAAACTTGGATTTAGTTTCGACAATTTCTGGTTGAGTTTAGCTAAAATATCAATATTAATCCTATACACAGGCGTAATGAGTGCAGGAGTTTCAATTATATTGATGTATTGGTGAAAAGCATGATGGGAAGGAGGAATGCACTTTGGAATTTGGACTTAGTTTACTGTGCATGCACTTTGTGTGTCCAATCATTATTGGGATTACCTACGACGATAGTGGAGTTGGACTTTTCTAAGATGTCATCACGCTCACTGTCATTCAACGGTTTAGAATTTCGGTTTCCTTCTGCCCAGCCTTTAGCTGGTGAAGCCTTTAGCTATACCAGTCTATATAAAAAGATTCTAAAAATGGAAAGTACGTTGGCATATCATTTTTTTATCTAAGTGGTTAGAAGTTCAACTCCCCTGGGCACTTTTTACCATCAGAACTTAAAAAAATACATTAGGAAAAAGTTTAAAAAAATATAAAAGGATTCTAAAAATAGGAAGTACGTTGGTATATCATTTTTTATCTAAGTGGTTAGAAGTTCAACTCCCCTGGGCACTTTTTACCAGCAGAACTTAAAAAATATATATTAGGAAAAAGTTTTAAAAAATAAAAATTCTAGTTGAAGAAAATGAAAATGTTGCTGAAAATGATTTTGGAATATATATTGGTAATTACTTTGACTTTTATTTATCATCCCTTTCCAAAATCATAAATTTTATAATAATTTATATATAATATGATAAAAAAAGTTAGAATTGGTATTGGTAAAATTATTTTTTATCTTATTAATTTTAATCAAAATATTTTACACTGAAATATATTTCTAAATTTTCATAAATTTTAATTTGAAGAATATAAAATAATTTAATTTAATTTAACTTGTTTTACTGTTCTTTTAATTTTATAAAATTTAAATTTCAAAATTTAAAAATTTAAATTATAAAACTAAAGATAATAATAACTAAATTCCATATTACAAATAAAATTAAACCATGGAAAAAAAAAAATCTTAGTAGATAATTTTTAAAATATACTTCCATCCAATTTTTTTTTTAAATCATCCTTCTCAATGTCGTTTCCACAGGAATATATGAACTGCATGATGATAACTAATTCTCATACTACAAATAAATTTAAACCATAGAAAATTTTATTAAAAAAAAATATGGGTGGAATTAATTTTAAAATAAACCTACATCATTACTTTTTTTATTTTATCCTACCTTTTCAATATATAATGTTATTTCCTCGGGAATATATATATAATTGTTTTCTATTAAATCAAATGAGATATACTTTTAAAAAAAGTGTTTACCTTTTTTATAATATTTTAAATTAGCTAAATATTATTAATATAATATATAAATGTTAATATAATATATATAAAATGTTAATATAAATATATTAATGTAATATATCATAATTTTTATATTAATGTGGATAGTTTTGTGATGTTTTTCGAAGTGAATATTAATACAGATAGAAATTAACTATAAAAAGATATTCTAATAAATTACTAAAATATAAATTAATTTGTAAAATATATTAATAAAGTATTAAATATATAAGTATTATTTAAAAAAATAAATGGAAATGAATCGGATAATAAATTTCATATGTTTTTAATTAAAATTAATAAGATGATTAGTTTATATTAGTACTAGATTTTAATTTAAGATTTTCAAATTCGTATTACTCTAACTCGCACTTTTTTTGAAAATAATTATTTAAATTCCATTTCTATCCATTATTCTTCATATATTATTATTTACAACATTATTTCTTCAATATATATTATTTACAAATATTACACGTTAAACTTAAAAAACAAAATATAATTTGTAAATATTGTATTTGCATATTTTTTAAATATTGACTTTTTATACTTTATTTTTTTAAACAATATTGAAATTATATCTTTTTAGGAAAAAAATATAAATACTAAGCGCTTTTTTTTTCTTCATTTTTATAATCTATACCTTTAATCTTTAGATGAAATCAAAGTTGTGATATTTTTATAATCAATACCTTTAATATTTAAAAGGAATCAAAGTGGTTATTTTTCCGATTGAACAAAGTATTCTTAAAAAATATAAAAATATCGTATGTTTCAATAGAGCCTTAAGCATTTTGGTGAATATATGAATATGAAACAAAAACTATATTATTTTAAATTTTACAACCATATTGCTTGATAAACTATATAAGAAGAAAATATAACAACATTATTTCTAAATAATACAGAAAAAGAGTCATAACCCATCCCAGGGAGTATCAACATATTTCATATGCATGAAAGATCCTCTCTTGTGTCTTCATCATTGGGTTCTAATCTTGGGTGAGCATAAGGGATATGCAAGAAAGACCCTCTCTTGTGTTCTAACTTTGGTGAGCACAAGCGATTATCATTACACTAAGGAAGTTGATAAATGAGGAGAGTTGGGCTATCGTATTGTTTCCTCTTATATCCATATGTTTCCTTTTATATGTACATGAGTAACAATTATACTATTAAGAGAAATTGAGAAATTTACACGGAATTTGAGGTTTATTAACATGTTAGAATATGTTAGTGTAATGCATTCACGGTAAATTTACGTAACAGTAATTTTTTATTTTTTAACTTTAACCCCTCCTATCTACACTACAGCATGCCACCTACACATAAAGTTCACAATCACGATTAACATGGAAAATATCTCGTCTTATGTAAGCAAATAAATGATATTTCCAAGATGGCAGAGTATTAATTGCTGGGTTTAATGTTGATTGCTCTGGTTGCATAAACCTGGCTATGGCAATTACTCCTGATGGCTCTGTCACGTGATGGGGGCAGGGTTTTGGTACCCTTTACTCTCATGCCCTCGGGTGCCTCCCCGTATTGGCGGTGGATAGAGGAAATGCTCATCCGAGCGGAGCTATTTTGGTGTTCACCTTCTTCAATGAGATCTTTTCATCGATGGTTCTAGAAATGTCTCCGTTCGGCTCTGTTGCAGTTCCCTCCTTGCTTAGGCACCGAACACATACCCCGGCTTCTCTCGTTGATGTATGGTCGTGGTTTTTCATGCCTGCTACTGGTTCGAGGCGGATTGGACTATGTCTTTTACAGCGGCTTTCTTGCGGTGAGGTTTATTTTGCTGTCTAAAAGATTTTTATCATTTTTCTATGCTTTGCGCTATTTTTAGTTGTATAATGAGTAATCTGAAGTTCTTGACTTGCTTTCGACGTGTTTTTTGTTAACTGTGTTGAGGCATGAGGATCTCTCCCCTCAGCACAATATGCATGGGTGAGACTGCCTGGCTTCAGGTTCTTGCTCCCTCAAGCTGCGGCGAATCAAGTGAGTTCATCCCAACATGATTCAACATGCTATACTTTTAACACAGCCGTTCTATTACAGAAATGATGAATTTATTGCACAAAGTGTAGGGTTTTTTTTTGCTTTACTATTCCTGTGTTTATTGGTGGATGGATTTGGCCCTCTGGCCTAGACCACCTTACGGTATCTTTCTCTTGGTTACTGTTAAGGGGTTTTGGCAGAGTTTAAGCCCGACAGATATGCCGACCAACGCAAGGATGCGGGCTATGAACTGATAACTCTTCTTTTCCTTTGATAAATTTTCCAGGCCTTTGAGCTCGCGGATGTGTGTGTTATGTAATTTTAATTATACAGTTATCAGGTTATGCGAGGTATATCCCGAAATTGTTACGTTGCCTTACTACAATTTTTCCCAGACTGTCTAAATTCATTTGTATGTTTTATAATTAGTTCTTCTATGGAGAGTCGAGGTCTTTACGACCCAAGCTCGGCTGAGTTAGAGAGGTGTGCGCCTCCCCTATGGCGCCTGACTGTATAGTTAATTGCCCTTTTTGTACCAGCCCTTGCTAGGGTTTATGAACTGTGGGAAAACACTTTAAATTATGATAGTATTTTTGTAGTTCTGTTGGGATATAGATACGGCTTTGCACACTTATCAGTTTACGTGTTCGTTCATATTACTTTTACACTGTATGTTTGCCTACCATATGACAATTACTGTTCTATGCTTCCAATTTGAAGAGTTGGGCAATGGTTACTCGTCAGGTTTCTTGCTACAGTTTCTTTTTGTTTGCACGAGTTACAGAAATCCTATGCGAACTCGTTCTGATTCCTCACTTATATAAACTCTTTGTTTACTTATTCCTTTGGGGAGCATCGATTTCCGTCTATTTGCCAGCTATATTACATGTATGCGTTTGAGGTTACAATACCGGCTTACAAATTCTTTGTCCTGCATGATATTAAAGGTTAACCTTGGTCCCAAGGCCGACATACCCTAGCGGTTTTAGCTTTATACCTCAGGGTCTTCCTTGAGATGGATTATAGTTTGATTATGCCAGTGTTTTCGGGTTGAGTTTCCAGAAACGTGTTTTCTTGCTTTTCTATGTTTCGAGACTTATATAGGAATTGGACAGGGAACAGTTAACTAACACACTCTCTGTTAATGTATGAAATATATATCTGTTTTTATTGCACAGGCATTTTATTTCCGAGAATCTTGCAACTAAAATAAGTCTCTATATTGACAGTGTTCCATTTTCTGTAATTCCTTGAGAGGGTTCCCTAATGGTCCTCACTCATATTTGACTTCCTAAACTACATGTATATTTTTTTTAAAGAAAATAAAAAGAACAGGAAAAGAAAGACAGATATAAAACTCTGCCCTCTTGGTTACATCCTAGCACAATTTTTCTGTAAAATAATTCTTTCACATCCTTCATAATATAACAGGAAAGGAAATACTAAGATTAACCTTATAAAATTACTAATTAATATCAATCTAGAGATTGGCCTCATACCTGAAGTTCTTTTGGTTGCTTTTGGTTGAAATGTCGTTTTCTGGCAATCTCCTGGAAGAAACGGTGTCTGGAGTTCCTTAGATCGAATATAGTTTTCTAACAGTCACCCGAAACTGGGTTTGTCATCTGTCAAACCGCCCGATCACGAGATTCGTCCTTTAGGACCAGAATCTTCCCCCCTTGCTGCTTGCTAGACCTTAGTCTCTGCAAGTTGCTCGTACAATGAGCAGGGCTATCTGGTCATCACCAGACTTAGCCACCTCCTTTTCCTTGGAGTTTCCTTTTTCTCTTCCTTTTTCTCTTCTTCCTATCTCTACAACACAAAATTTTTCTTCCCCCTTCCCTTTTTCTGGAAATCCTCCATTTAGGGAAGGTAGTTAGTTTTTCTTCCTCAACAACCGTTTTTTCTCACCTCAAGAGGACAACTTCCTCCTTGAGGGTTTCCCTTCATTCCGGAAACATTTTTTTTTACATTTCACAATGAGCCAAAATTATCAACCAAAATTATATTTAATTTTTAATCAAATACAAATAACAAGTTCAGTTTGTTTCTACCATAGTAAATCTAATATTTACATTATTTTTTTCGAGGCAGTACATCTTCCCCCCCTGAGATTGGACATCGTCTCGATGTCTATCAGCCACGAACAGTCCTGGATAGGTCTTTATCATAATTTCCTCATCTTTCCAAGTGGCCTCCTCAGGCCCAAAGTGCTACCACTGCACTTTAACTTGGGTAATACTCGCTTCCACAGTGTTACCTCTCTCCAATCAAGGATGCTCAGCGGTTCGACCTGGATTTCTCCTTCTGGTTCTACCTGCAACGTGCAACATCCTAAGTCAGTTTTTCTGCCAAAAGGGAAACATTTAAACAGATCTATCGGTGATAAATCTCACCTGAACATCCTGCCAATTAATCACATGTTTAGGATCATAAACATATTTTTTTAGCACAGAAACATGAAAGACATTGTGAACCCATATGTGACTTGGCAGAGCGAGTTGGTAGGCCACCGGCCCAATTCTTGCTAGGATTTGAAATGGGCCACAGTATTGAGGTGCCAACTTAGCACACCCGCTCCACTGTAATGTTCTCTTTCTTGCATGAATCCTCACATATACATGGTCACCGACCTGATACTCCTTAAGCCTTCTTTTTCTGTCAGCGAAGTTCTTTTGCCTATCCTGAGCTGCCTTCAAATTAGATCGTACCTTTTTCACTAGTTCTTCCATTTCCTTAATCATCTCAGGACCCAACATCAATTTGTCCTCCGGTCCACTCCAGCTCGAGGGGGTGCGGCACTTCCGCCCATACAATACTTCAAAGGGACTCATCAGCATTAATGTGTGGTAGCCATTATTGTATGCAAATTCGACCAAGTGCAAATAATCCTCCCACTTGGTTGGTTGTTGCATCACATATGCTCTTAACATATCCTCTACCACCTAGTTCACCCGTTCAGTTTGCTTGTCTGTTTGAGGGTGATAAGCTGTGCTAAAATTCAGCTGAGTTCCCAATTCTTCAAATAGTGTCTTCCAAAAGACCGATGTAAATTTTACATCTCGGTCTGAAATTATTGTCTTTGGTAACCCATGCAACTTAAATATATTCTGCATGAACACATGGGCGATTTGTACAGCTCTATAGGTAGATTGCACCGGTATAAAATGCACTGACTTGCTCAGTTTGTCCACCACTACCATGATGGAGTCGTTATTTTTCTTCGACTTAGGCAGACCTGTTATAAAGTCCATGGAAATGGTTTCCCATTTCCATTCCGGTATGGGTAACGATTGTAATAATCCTGCAGGATGTTGGTGTTCTGCTTTGATTTGCTGACACTCTAAACATCGTGCCAAATAACCAGCCACGTCTTTCTTCATTCTCGGCCAAAAATATTCTTTTCACAGTGCAGTAATCATATTTTGATACCCGGGGTGCCCTTCATAATGACTCTTATGAAACTTGTACAATATCAGATTTTTAACATTGTTCTGATTGGGCACATACAACCTCTCTTTATAGTACAACATTCTGGCATCATCCAAGGCATAATCCGGCTACTTTTCCTTGCTGGCCGGTTGATGTATTTGGTATTTTATTTGCTAGTAAACATCATCCTGTTCAGCTGCTTTTGTAATTATTTACTTGAAGGGGCCTTTCCCTTCAATGTAGGAAATTTCATATAGGCATTGCACTTTTATGCTTAAAGTGTCCGCCACCCGATTTTCCTTCCCTTTTAAATGCTTGATTTCAAAATCGAAACCACTTAGGAAATCTGCGCACCGCGCTTGCCTTGCATTCAAAGTGGGTTGACTAAAATAATTGGTCAGGCTATGGTGATTTGTCAATAACATAAATTTTCTTCCCATCAGGTAATGTCACCACATTTTCAGGGCGTGAACCACAACTGCCAATTCTAGATCGTAAGCAGAATATTTTTGCTCATGTTCTTTCAATTTCCTTGATTCATATGCTATTACCTTCCCTTCCTGCATCAACACACCCACTACCCCTTCTTTGCTTGCATCCATGCACACCACATAATTCTTATTGGGATCAACTATGCTTAAAACGAGTGCTGTGGTGAGCAGGTATTTGAGTTGCTCGAAGCTCCTTTGGCATTCCGGGGTCCACCTAAAGGCCCTTCCCTTTTTCTGTAGGGAAGTAATGGGATATGCTACCCTCGAGAATCCTTCCACAAATCGTCTATAATAACTTGCTAATCCCATAAAGGAGCAGATGTCCACCACATCTTTAGGTACCAGCCATTCCATTATTGTTCTTATCTTTTCAGGGTCAACTGCAATTCCTTCCTTAGTGATTATATGTCACAAATATAGTATTTGTTCTTTCTAAAATTCACATTTGCTGAACTTAGCGTATAGTTGATGTTCTTGGAGGGTTTGTAGTACCAATTTGAGGTGCTCTTGGTGCTCCTCCATCGTCCGAGAATAAATCAAGATATCGTCGATGAAGATCAGCATGAACTTGTCCAAGTATTGTTGAAATACGTTGTTCATTAGACACATAAAAGTGGCAGGGGCGTTGGTCAACCCAAAGGGTAACACCACAAATTCATAGTGGCCATATCGTGTTTTGAAAGCGGTCTTAGCTATATCCTCTTCTTTAATCTTGACTTGGTGATACCCTGATCGCAAGTCAATCTTCGAGAAAACTATTGCTCCCTTTACCTAATCAAATAGTTCATCGATATGGGGCAGTGGATATTTATTTTTTATTGTCAACTTATTTAGTTGACGATAATCTATGCACATTCGCAGGGTCCCGTCTTTCTTCTTAACGAACAACACTAGGGCTCCCCAGGGTGACACACTGGGGCGGATATAATTCTTGTCTAACAGCTCCTGTAATTGCATTTTTAATTCTGTCAATTCTGGTATACTCATTCTATAGGGTGTCCGGGATACCGAGGCTGCTCCTGGCACTAATTCAATAGTAAAATCTATATCCCGTCTAGGTGGTAGCCCGTGGATTTCCTCCGGAAATACGTAAGCGAAATCCTGTATCACAGGGATATTCTCTATTGTGGCTGTTTTATCTTTTGAGTTGGCATAGCCCACTTGGACAGCGTAAATCCGATATCCCTTCCTAATACATTTTGCTAACTGTGAGGCGGTTATGGGCCGAATTTGCACTGGCCATTTGATTCCCTGCATTTCTTTCTTTATTCCCAGTTCATCCTTATAATTGATAGTCTTGGTTTTACAATTAATTATGGACCAGTGTTTCTCCAACCAGTCCATACCAATTAATATATCGTATGAGCCAAGGGGAAGCACATTTAAGTCTGTTGTAACTAGCTGTCCTACTATTTTTAAAGGGGAGTTTTTGACTTTGGCATTTACCTGTCTTTTTGCCCTTGTTACCAACTAGACTAGCCAAGGGTCCTTAAATTTAACAGGCTGCAACCTACACTACTCCACAATTCTAGAACTAATATAACTTAACGATGCACCAGGGTCAATTAAAATAGTGACAACAAGGTCTAAGAGTGTACCTTCGAATTCCACCATGGTCGGCTGGTACTCTGCCTGACGATCCTCCAGAGCAGCATTAATCCTCGGTAGACTTTGCCCTACATCAACAACCGTAGAAGCTTCGTAGACCTGGGAAACCTGCTCAGTCCCTTTTCGTTGGGGACAGTTCTTCACATAATGGGGGCCACCACAGCCCCAACATTGCACTGGAGGCTTTGTTGTCCCTTCATTGTCATTTTTTCCAAATTGGTCACTGGTTCTGGACTCATTGGGGGTCTTTAGTCACAACGAATTCTTCTATGAATTTCTGCTGATTTTCCCTTTGGAAAATCCTCTATTACCACCACCACGGTTACCTTTGGTACTCCCAGCCAATTTGCTGCCTTTTTTATCGACCCATCTCTTACCCAGGCTTTCTCACTTCTGCTTGCTTTGCTGGTAACAAATTCGGGCTTTGCGTATGGCCTCATCCATCTTCTTTGGATTGTCAAATTTGATTCTCTCCCTCATACCCAAGGGTAGACTACTGACAAACCTCTGTACTTTAGCATTTTCTTCCCGAATTTAGGGCACATAGTGGAGAAAGGAAGTAAAACGAGTGATGAACTCATCCATAGTCTGTTGTCCCAGTTGCAGATCATGGAATTCTCTTGCCTTTTCGTCATAGAAGCGTTCTGTCAAGTATCTTTCTTTAAAGTACCTTTGAAATTTTTCCCAGGTGATAGTCTGTTCACTGACTCCTTTTACCATCTTCACTTCCTCCCACCACAAGGTGGCCTTCCCCTGCAAATGAAAAATGGCCAATCTCACCTTAAGGTTATGGTCATATTCATACAGCTAGAAATATTCGTTCATATTGATCAACCATGCTTCAGCTGCCTCCTCTTGTTCTTCTTCAAAATGTGGCAGTTTGATCTTGCGGAATTCCCCTTGAAACTCTATCCGTTGCCTTTTTTATGTCTTCTGTTCAGAGGCATTATCAGATCATTCCTCCTCCCTTCCTTCCGATTCTTCAGGTTCTGTATTTTGATTCTGTTCCCCTGATATCCCCTGTTGCTCAGTACTGGGGTGCGGTGGTTGCTGATTTTGTTTATCCGAGAGGCTCTTTATAATCATCTCTTATTCCATTGTTAACCTAGCGTTATCCTCTCGCAACCGGGCCATTTCATTCTTCAGTTCCTGTACAGTCTCCAAAATTGCATGGTTTGTACTACGAGTCTCCTCTCCGAGCTGTACCCACAACTCATGATTGTTCCTTGCAGGTCCTTGACCCGCCACAAACCCTTGGGACACGTTGTCTGCTCTTCTCATACTGTCAAACTTGCTCTTGAACTTAAACATAAAATATCAGGTGAATAGTCAAACAAAATTAAAAAAAAAATTGCTCGGTGGAGATAAATTATTTTTCAATCTGTATATCCACACCACTTTCCCAGAGGCCACAGTTTTTGGAACTTGGCTCTGATACCACTTGTAATGCATTCATGGTAAATTTATGTAACAATAATTTTTCTTTTTTAAACTTTAAACTCGCCTATGTACACTACAGCATGCCACCTACACATAAAGTTCACAATCATGATTAACATGGAAAATATCTCGTCTTATGTAAGCAAATAAATGATATTTCCGAGATGGCAGAGTATTAACTGTTGGGTTTAATGTTGATTGCTCTGGTTCCATACACCTGGCTATGGCAATTACTCCTAACGACTCTGTCACATGATGGTGGCAGTGTTTTGGTACCCTTTACTCTCATGCCCTCAGGCGCCTCCTCGTATTGGCGGTGGATAGAGGAAATGCTCATCCGAGCAGAGCTATTTTGGTGTTCACCTTCCTCAATGAGATCTTTTCATCGATGGTTCCATAAATGTCTCTGTTCGGCTCTGTTGCATTTCCCTCCTTGCTTAGGCACCAAACACATACCCCAACTTCTCTAGTTGATGTATGGTCATGGTTTCTCATGCCTGCTACTGGTTCGAGGCGGATTGGACTATGTCTTTTACAACGGCTTTCTTGCGGTAAGGTTTATTGTGCTGTCTAAAATATTTTTATCATTTTCCTATGCTCTGCGCTATTTTCAGTTGTATAATGAGTAATCTAAAGTTCCTGACCTTCTTTCGACGTGTTTTTTGTTAACTGTGTTGAGGCATGAGGATCTTTCCCCTCAGCACAATATGCACGGGTGAGGCTGCTTGGCTTTAGGTTCTTGCTCCCTCAGGCTGCAGCGAATCAGGTGAGTTCATCCCAACATGATTCCACATGATATACTTTTAACACATGTGTTCTATTACAGAAATGATGAATTTCTTGCAGAGAGTGTAGGGTTTGTTTTTTCTTTACTATTCCTGTGTTTATTGGCGGATGGATTCGGCCCTCTGGCCCAGACCCCCTTATGGTATCTTTCTCTTGGTTACTGTTCAGGGGTTTTGGCAGAGTTTAAGCCCGACAGATCTGCCGACCAACGCAAGGATGCGGGCTATGAACTGATAACTCTGCTTTTCCTTTGATAAATTTACCAGGCCTTTGAGCTTGCGGATGTGTGTGTTATGTAATTTTAATTCTACAGTTATCAGGTTATGCGGGTTATATCCCAAAACTGTTACGTTTCCTTACTACAGTTTTTCCCAGACTGTCTAAATTCATCTGTATGTTTTATAAGTTTTTCTTCTATGGATATTCGAGGTCTTTACGACCCGAGCTTGGCTGAGTTGGAGAGGTGTGCGCCTCCCCTATGGCGCCTGAGTGTATAGTTAATTGCCCTTTTTGTACCAGCCCTTGCTAGGGTTTATGAACTGTGGGAAAATACTTTAAATTATGACAGTATTTTTGTAGTTTTGTTGAGATATAGGTATGGCTTTGCACACTTATCAGTTTACTTGTTCGTTCATATTACTTTTACACTGTATGTCTGCCTACCATATGACAATTATTGTTCTATGCTTCCAATTTGAAGAGTTGGGCAATGGTTACTCGACAGGTTTCTCGTTACAGTTTCTTTTTGTTTGCACAAGTCACAGAAATCCTATGCGAACTCGTTCTGGTTCCTCACTTATATAAACTCTTTGTTTACTTATTCCTTTGGGAAGCATCAATATCTGTCTATTTTCCAGCTATATTACATGTATGCGTTTGAGGTTACAATATCGGCTTACAGATTCCTTGTCCTACATGATATTAAAGGTTAACCCTGGTCCCAAGGCCGACATACCCTAGCGGTTTTGGCTTTATACCTCAGGGTCTTCCTTGAGATGGATTATAGTTTGATTCTGCCAGTGTTTTCGGGTTGAGTTTCCAGAAACGTGTTTTCTTGCTTTTGTATGTTTCGATACTTATATAGGAACTAGACAAGGAACAGTGAACTATCACACTCTCTGTTAATGCATGAAATATATATCTGTTTTTATTGCACAGGCATTTTATTTCCGAGAATCCTGCAATTAAAATAAGTCTCTGTATTGACGGTGTTCCATTTTCCGTAATTCCTTGAGAGGGTTCCCTAACAGTCCTCGCTCACATTTGACTCCCTGAACTACATGTATATAATTTTTTAAAGAAAATAAAAAGAACAAGAAAAGAAAGACAGATATAAAACTCTGTTGTCTTGGTTACATCCTAGCACAGTTTTTCTGTAAAATAATTCTTTCACATCTTTCATAATATAACAGGAAACGAAATACTAAGATTAACCTTATAAAATTACTAATTAATATTAGTCTAGAGATTGGCCTCATACCTGAAATTCTTCTGGTTGAAATGTCGTTTTCTTGCAATCTCCCGGAATAAATGGTGTCTGGAGTTCCTTAGATCGAATATAGTTTTGTAACAGTCACCCGAAACTGGGTATGTCATCTGTCAAACCGCCCGACCACGAGATTCGTACTTCAGGACCAGAATTGCCCCCATCTTGCTACTTGCCTGACCTCAGTCTCTGAAAGTTGCTCGTATAGTGAGCAAGGCTATCTCGTCATCACCAGACTTAGCCACCTCCTTTTCCTTGGAGTTTCTTTTTTTTCTTCCTTTTTCTCTTCTTCCTGTCTCTACAGTACAAATTTTTTCTTCCCCCTTCCCTTTTTCTGGAAATCCTCTAGTTAGGGAAGGTAGTTAGGGTTGCCTCCTCAGCAACTGTTTTTTCTCACCTCAAGAGGACAACTTCCTCCTTGAGGGTTTCCCTTCGTTCTGGAAACATTTTTTTTTACATTTCACAATCAGCCAAAATTATCAACCAAAATTATATTTAATTTTTAATCAAATACAAATAACCAGTTCAGTTTGTTTCTACCACAGTGAATCAAATATTTACATTGTTTTTTTCGGGGCATTACAGTTAGAATGTGAATGTATTAATGATTTATTTGTAGTTTTTTAATCAAAATTTTCTTAAGAACTTATAATATTGTAAAATAGGTTTATCTCACATGTATGTTGATCTCTTTTCTAGATCTGTAAAAAATCTAATATCTTAGAGTTTGTTTCAAGGGTCCCTCTATATTTTTATAGAGGTGGTACTCTTCTATTGATCAATATTAAAGATTAAACATTCAACACATGCACCTCTCACTAAAGCAGGTAAAAAAAAATGATAGAAAAAAAATTATAATTGATGCAAATTTAGATAGATCCACCTTAAGTACCAAGAGAGATCAAATTTATTCACTTGCAAACTTCTTTAGAGTACAAAATACAATGTTATTTTTCCTTTTTTTACATTGTAGTTTTGAATGTTAAATAGATTATATATAGGACCAAATAAACCTTTTAACCACTTATTTTTTCATGATATATACATCATTCTTTTAAGATAATACATAATATATGCCTAATTGACATTAAAATATTTTATATAACATGTACATGTACATAGATACATTTTATCACGATTTTTTTTTAATGTATTTTTAAGTATATGTCAATATTAATTTGTATTAAAATATTTTATTGATAACTCACATGAAATTTTTAATACAATATAAAATATTGATTATTAACAAATTTTTTGGGATATATAGAATATATAGGAAATTGAACATGGAGATAAATTAGTTAATATAGATATTCAAATGGTTTATTTATATGTTTGGTCAAAATATTTTTGAAAAGTATAAGATTTAAACATATTAGTAGCGCATCTTTTTAATTCTAATTACTTTACAACATATTTATTATTATTATTATTATATCTGACATTAATTTTCTTTTAAACATAAATTTTATTTTAAAGAGGGACATGTAAACAACTTACACATCATTCATATTCGATTGTAATGAGTCTCTTACTCATAATGTGTTTTCAAACTTTCATGGATCACGCACTGCTAAATGACTTAATCAACTACTAAAGATCAATGATCTTCCGAACAAAAACAAACTATTTTAAATATTTTATTTATTAAATATATATAAATATTATATCCAAAATTAATCTCTAAAATTAACTAATAGTACAATGGATATACCAAGCAGCGTAGGTACACTAATACCACAGTGGATATACTAGGGTTCAAATTTTTTCAAGTGCAAACTTATTTTAAAGTGCAAAGAACAATGTGTATTTTTTTATTGTTTAAATTATATTTTTGAATGTTATAGAGATTACATAACAGGGGCATAAGCTATTTTATCATTGCATAATAAAATATTTTATTCATAACCCACATTGGATATTTAATTATATACAACATTAAAATATTTTCTTTTAAAGTTGATATCAGATGTTAAAAAGCTTACTCACATATTTTTCTTTTACTTCTAATTACTTTACAGGAAATTATATTAAGTTATATGGAGAACTAATTAAATATGCATAGCATATATATTTTTTTCTTTTTTAATAATAACATTTTTCTCAATTTAGAAATATTTATTTTATTTTAAAGGAGAAATACATACTGACATTTTTTTTTTTCTATTTAGATAATATTTTATTTTTATTTTAAGAGAGATAGACATACTTACACATCGCCTTTACAATGGATTGTAGAATAAGCCTCCCTACTCAATCAACACACTTGGAAATAAAGTCCATGCCTCACCTTACACAGAAAGTTGAAATATATCCAACTTCATGCTTCACATTACTTTCACAACATTAAAAGTTAGAAAATTGTTAATATTTACGTGTCATGACGCAATGGCTATTGTAAATCCTCCCTGAGTTGTGTCTCCTCCATGAGTTAAGACACATGACACAATTTTATATCTTCGTATAAAAAGTTAGAAAATTGTTAATATTTACATGTCATGAAGCAATGGCTATTGTAAATCCTGCATGAGTTAAGACACATGACACAATTTTATATCTTCATATAAATTATATTAGAAAAAAATATCATAGAAAAATTGTAAATGGTAAAAACTCATATTTAAAAACTGTAAGCTAAAAAAACACCTCCCTAAACAAAATTGAGGGTCCAAAAAACACTTGGATACCAAATTTGTCTATTGGAGCTTGACCCTTTCTCACAACTTTTCATGATCTTCACGTTCTTTGTGTAACATGCATTGATGGGACAAGTTTTTACATTGGAACTACCCTTGAGAGATATTCTCCCAGAACCATCAACTCAACTCACTTACTCCTTTTGGAGGTGGGTATCAATAATTGGAGAACTAATTCTTGTTTGTCTGGTGTTTTTTGATATATGTTTTTCTTTATCGATTATGATTTTTGTGTGAGTTGTTTAGTTGGATTTGAGATGTTTAATTTCACTAAAATAGCTTTTACATATGTTTTTCATTATTAAGTGTAATTTTTGTGTGAATTTATATATGTTTTTCATTACTAAGTGTAATTTTGTGTTAATTGTTTAATTGGATTTGAGATATTTAATTTCATTAAAATAAAAATTTTGGTGTTTAGTTAAATAGTTGTTTGATTAAGATATTTTTTAATTAATTGATTTTATAATTAAAAATAAATTTCTACTCTACATCAATACTTTTGATATTTATACATATGTGATATTTAATAAGATTAATAAGATACAAAAAAGTTTTGGTGTGCAATTAGTTTTCCAATTTAATATCAAAACATCAGATCACTCGCTTTGAGTAAACTCCCTCCTTATAAGGAGGGCCTAGTACAGGTAATAGAAATGTAAATTAAATTAATTTGTAAATTAAAATAGATGTGTGTAAAGTGTTTTTTAGTTCCTCTGGAGTGACTTTGAAGTATTGATTAACGAGAACCTGCACCGTGTGAGTCATCAATATCTTTCATCAGATCACTCTGAGTTAACTCCCTCCTTATAAGGAGGGCCAAGTACAGGTAACAGAAATGTAAAATTAAATTAATTTCTAAATTAAAATAGATGTGTGTAAAGTGTTTTTAGTGGTAGAAATTTCTGGTAATTTTAAACACAAAAGAACAGAGAACAATGCTCTATTCTCTCCACATGATTTTAACATAGGGAAGCTAAATTTTTATGAGCAAACAGAGTTTTCAACACACATGAAAACACTATGTATTCATTAATAAAACAACCTGTTACAAAAGATCTTTCTCTTAACAGAGGGATTCACCAGGAACTTCCAAAAAAAAAATACTCTGTCTCTTTTAGAAATTTTACACTATTGTGTGTAAAATTTCTTTATATTCACTGTTGTAAAACATTATTTTTCACATTTTACATTCAACAAAAAAAATTCATTTACGCTGTTGCGTTACAAAGAAAATTCTTACTTTGCATACAAATTCATTTACACTGCTCTGTAATTTTTTTACTCTGTCTTACATTTGTTGCTGTTCTTCCTTCTTTTTCTTTGCACTGTTGTGCGTTTTCATTTCACATACATTACATACACAATTAACAACTAAAAACTAAAAACATAAGAATACACCGGAGAATAAAAAACTTAAAGACTTTACCAAAACTTACCTATTGTAATAAATTAATTTATTATTTCAGCATGGTGAAAAATTAATTTCTTGTCCTTTTACTGACAAACCTGGCAAGTCAACCAAAAATTAACTTCAAGCAAGTTCAAATTTTGCAGGCCCTTTGATTTAATAGAACGGTTATCATTAATTCCCTGGGAGCCCCTTTTAATCGAACTTTACCGGCCAGGGAATGGGTGGTTTTGAAAAGTCAGCTTAGACACCTCCTGAAAAATACCACTAATGCGTGAAGGCGGTGCGATATAAAACAGGGGGTTTTTAGCTGAATTAAATGCGCAGTTGAAATTATATTTCAACACTCCCCTTTAATTTCAACTGTTGGGTTATCAGTCATACTCAGACATTTCCTCAAAAATTCAAAACTTTTCTGGCCCATTGGGCAGGACGTGTGCAACCTGCTCCTGAGTCATGCAGTGTTGTAAAATGATTTCTCCATTGTTCACCAATTCCCTGATGTAGTGAAACTTTGTGTCAATGTGTTTTGTTCTCTTATGAAACATTGAATTCTTGGATAATGCAATAGCTGAGCTATTGTCACAAAAAATCACAGTTCCTTTTACTTGCTCTTGGCATAAGCTTCTTAACATCCTTCTAATCCAAACTGCTTCACATGCTGCTGTTGTAGCTGCCACATATTTTGCCTCTGCTGTAGACAATGCTACAATAGGTTGTTTCTTAGAAGCCCCTGAAATAGCTCCTGAACCCATGTGAAAAACATAACCGCATATGCTTTTCCGATCATCTACACTTCCAAACCAATCACTATCAGTGTATCCAATTAAATTTGAACATTCTGAAGTAGTATATAAAATTCTAAACCATTTAGTACCTTTAACATACCTCAAAACTCTTTTTGCTGCCTGCCAATGTGCTTCTTTTGGCCTCTCCATGAATCTGGAAATTAAACTAATAGCATGCATTATATCCGGCCTAGTTGCAGTCAAATACATAAAGCTGCCAACTATGATATTGTACAACCTAGGATCAAAATCCTTGCTGCTGTCCTCTTTGCTTAGTTTTAATCTCATCACTATGGGAGTGATTGCTGCCTTGCTGTCTTGCATATTAAATCTTTCCAACACTTCGTTTACATATTTTGCTTGTGAGATAAAAATCCCATTTCCACTTTGTTCTACTTCTATTGCATATTAAATCTTTCCAACACTTCGTTTACATATTTTGCTTGTGAGATAAAAATCCCATTTCCACTTTGTTCTACTTCTATTGCATATTAAATCTTTCCAACACTTCGTTTACATATTTTGCTTGTGAGATAAAAATCCCATTTCCACTTTGTTCTACTTCTATTCCTAAGAAGTATCTCAGGAAACCCATGTCAGTCATTTCAAATTCTTCTTTCATCACTGTTTTGAAATTTTCAATAAGATAATCATCATTACCTGTGAAAATAACATCATCAACATATA
>APFE030471721.1:0-13774 GCA_000404065.3 Pinus taeda
AAACGTGTGTTACATTCATGTGCCACACACTCTGAGGGGAGGTCATTGGGCTCACACAAGTCACTACAGCTTGCCTGGCTTGGCCTCTTTGAATCATGAGGGAAGTAACTCAGCAAGTTGATGGGAGAGCGATCGAGGCCCTATAGAACAAGATAAACTACTGAATTGAGTCTGTTTTGCCCTACAGCGTAGGACAGGCTACTCAATTGAGTCTTTTTGCATTAATAGTGATGTACACCCATTATAAATTTCGCTGAACTGTTGCAGTTGGGAACCAAATCCATTGTACAATTCAGTAGGTTTTACATATGGTACATCAATTGACCTGTGTACCATATTTGATCAAACTATCTATCAAAGTCCAGAGGAGCTTATTATGCATGATTAATTTGATACTTTGAAAAGCTACACAACATTCAAAAAAGATAAATATATTTCATTGTTGATTATACAGGATGAATATAGTGAATTTGCAAAAGAGGACATGTGCAATTTACCTTTAAAAACAATAAAAATATATTTTTGGGTTGCCTGGAAGAATAGAATATTCCCCCTACAGGTATCTTATGATATATATCAGTTTGGAGAGCATCAGACTGAAGATATATTTCAGGTTCCTGGAAGAGTAGAATATTCCCCATACAGCACGTATCTTAAAGATGAGAGAGAAATAATAGTAAAAGAATTATTGGACATGTATCAGATAGTGTCTAGTAAAAGCAGCTGTCTATCCGGTAGTGTGACAGATCGGTTTGGGGAGCATCAGACTGAAGATCTGAAGGTTGCATGTTCGGTCCACACTGGCCACATTGTACTTTTGTAATTCATTCTTTAAAAGGCTTGTTGAACACTAAAGCGATAAATGAAGGCAATACAAGGAATTAATATGACAAAAGAAAAGTTCATTCCTGTAACACTCAAGCAGGGATCTGTCAAATACTTGTAATAGAAGGTGAAATTAAATGAATTCATTAGTAACTTAAAGTTTGTCTATCCAGTAGTGTCACGCCTACATTTAGAGAGCATCAGACTGAAGATCTAAGGTTGCATGTTCAGTCCACACTCACCACATTGCATTTTTCTGTAATCAATTAATTCTTCAAAAGGTTTGTTGAACTAACTAGATAAATGAAAGCAGTCCAAGGAACTACTATGACAAAAGAAAAATTCATTCTACATGGCAAACTGTAACACTCAAGCAGGCATCTGTCAAGTACTTGTAACAGAAGGTGAAACTAAATGACTTCATTAAGAACTTGTATGTCTATCCGTAGTGTGACACCTAGACTTGGAGAGCATCGGACTGAAGGTTGCATGTTCGGTCCACACTCACCACATTGCATTTTCTGTAATTCTTTCTTCAAAAGGTTTTGTTGAACTAAATAGATAAATGAAAGCAATCCAAGGAATTACTATGACAAACGAAAGTTCACTCTACATGGCAAACTGTAACACTCAAGCAGGCATATGTCAAATAAGAGCATCACACTGAAGGTTGCATGTTCTGTCCACACTCACCACATCCCATTTTCTGTAATTAGTTCTTCAAAAGGTTTGTTGAACTAAATAGATAAATGAAGGCAATCCAAGGAATTACTATGACAAACTAAAAATTCACTCTACATGGCAAACTGTAACACTCAAGCAGGCATCTGTCAAATACTTGTTACAGAAGGTGAAACTAAATGACTTCATTAGAAACTTAAGTTTGTCTATCCAGTAGTGTAACAGCTAGGCTTAGAGAGGGTCAGACTGAAGATGTGAAGGTCCACACTCACCACATTGCATTTTTTGTAACTCATTCTTCAAAAGGTTTGTTGAAATAAATAAATGAAACAAATCCAAAGAATTCCTGCGACAAAAAAAAGTTCACTGTACATGGCAAACTGTACCAACTCAAGCAGGCATCTGTCAAATCTTGTAACAGAAGACTGGCTCTCACAGAATTTTGAAGTGAAATATGATGCCTTGAGCACTGACATGAACACTGTGCTCAGGAAAAACCAGTAGCCTATTCCTTTTCAAAGTAGAAATTGATTCACAAAGAGAAGCTTTTATGCATCTATCAGAAGGAAATATTGACCGGACAACACCTTAAAATTGGAAGAGAGCATGAAACTTTGAAGTATTCATTATCCCAATGAAATTTTAGTGAACAAGCAAGAAAGTAAACTACAAGGCTTTTTCTTTGAGATTCAATACAAGAAGGGCATAAATAATGCTTCAGCAGATTTCTTATCTATGCTATCTATCGTAGAACTGGGATGGAAGAAATAATTATTAGTTGTGTGTGCAAAAGATGAGAGGGCAGCTGATAGGCTACAAAACTCCAAAAAAAACCTAGGAGGGCAATGGATATGCATTTTTTTAGGCAATCTGATTTTTTATAAGAATTGTACATATCTAGTACCGAAATCTATATTTTAACAAGGCAGAGATAGAAGAATGCCAATCCTCAACTGCTGTTGGTCAAAAGTTGACATTCCAGTGGTACAAGGACATTCCAAGGATCTGGAACTTCTCATGGAACCTATTCAATCAAAGTCCTGATAAATGAGGGGATTTAGGCATTGCATAAGTAGCAACCTCTTGATCCACCAGCAAAGATTGACCATCTTAAATCTTACCCTAAACTTGAAAGAGTTCTCGATTGGAAAGATGACAAATCAGTCTCCGTAAATTGCAATGGTTTTCAAATGGTAAAAAAATTTACCCTAATTAAACGAGTGGATCCAAATGATTGTTCATGGGAGCTAGACTGTGAATCAGAACTACGCATTGGTATATCTACCGCGGCACAGACACCTTGTTTGGACATTGTAACAAAGTTACAAACTAGGCAAATGACCAATTATCAAATGAAAATACTGAGTGCTAGAGACTGATAACAAAGTGACCAACCCTTTATCAAATCAAAACATTGAGTAGCGCAGACTGATCACCAAGTGACCAATTTTAAATCAGAGGGAAGATACACAACCGATTACACTGATTAAGAAAACAAACAATACCATATACGTATACATAGAAACCCCAAGTACCCCAGATATAAGTTATAGATAAAGTTTACTGTTTGTCCCCACAGCAAGCTATTCATAGAGCAATGCTCACACCCTTTCTTTGTGAAAAATCTAGATATTTCACGAGAGCAGCCCAAAAAGTCTAGACACATGATCATGATTAATCATGTGAGTAATCAAATAAAAAGCCTGCTAATAAAGTCATCAAGCCCTTCTTCCAGAAAATTATAGACACACGCATCAATAAACCGTGTATTCTACGCTGCAAGACATGCTGAATTGCGTCTGTTCTGGTTAATAGCAATGTGTCAGCCCTTTATTGGGTTCACAATAGGTGATCGTGTCAATAAAAATCTTCTGGCATCCAACGAACCTTTATTGGGTTCACAATAGGTGATCGTGTGAATAAAAATCTTCTCGCATCCAACGAACCACAATGACCAGGTTCATCTGAATGTTTACTGGCCAGATGCTCTTGCATCCTTTTTCTCCCCATCCAGGATACCCCCTCTTGCTCATAGCTTCATGGGCAGATACTTTTTTTTGACATCCGCTTTTTGCATTTATTTCTCTTAGTTGAAGGGGAGACTCTAGAAGAGGGGATAGAAAGTACAATAAAGCTATGACATAAACATCATTATTCAGAGCTTTACAGGTACCCTTAATTAGCTTGCTTTAGTGTTGTAAATGTTTTATCTTGAGTGAATAGGGCAATTGATTGTACTCCATATTACCCTGCCACTAGCCCATGGTTTATATTGTACTCAGTCCATACTAATAATATATTGTAATCTAGTCTATGCCCTTGGTATTGTATTAATTGGCTATGATATGCATGTAATTAAAGCATAGCTTGCATGTGAGCTATTATACATAGTACTATTAATTAATGGGGTTATTTACAGGTCATTCAATTCATTCTTGTTGCCCTGAATCACACCTTGGCTAACTCTAGGCTAATCTCAATTACTAAACCATATAATAGTGTGAACACTAGAGCTCAATTAACATAGTAGCAAGTGTTATAAGTTACAAAACAGCTTAAGCATACTAAGAACACCCTGCATATAGGGCTAAGAACTCACTTATGTTTTATGAAAACCTGTATTACACTCTGATCACTCAACCCTTAGTAGTTCTATTATCTCATGTAGCATTATCTAGAAGAATATTTGATAGTTTACAAGTTGCTTATTTATCTATATAATGATGAACTCATAAAGGGTAATAATGAGGCATTGCTAGTAGCTTAATTTTCTTAAGTGTACATGATAGCAGAGTAATTCAACTCTTAACCTAACCTTAGTTATATGTCTAGTTAATCCAATAATTATTTGTACTACTAGCCTCTACAGGTTGAACTTCTACAAAAAGTTTCTAAGAAGACTCTGGAAACCCCAAAATCTTTTTTAGACTTGGTCATCAGAGGGTTTTATGCTAATGCTAAATCAGCACAAATATGTTCAAATTTCATAAACAAATATTCAAAAAATAAAACCCAATAAACAATACCAAAAAAATAAAACCTAAAAAAATTGAAGAACCAAACACATCACAGATTATGAACATCTAGAAACAATTTCTAAGAAGAAATTTGTGGAAACCTGAAACCTTACTTATTTGAACACCCTGACACTAAATCAGACACAATTTATTGAACTTTGATAACAATACTCAAAAATTAACACCTATTGGGACATAAACAGTACCAAAAAGACTAAAGACATAGAAAAACTAAACCCATCAAAGATTATAGAGTCTTTCCAACCAAAAGCCAGAGACATAGAAGAACCAAACTCATAAGAAATTATAAAATATTTCCCTACATGCAAATGCAATTGGAAATAAGAAGCTTTTAACTAAAACCATATAAACCAGAGAGCATATGTATCTAATCCCCAATATTAGAAGATAGGAGGGAAACCAAAAAGTTAATCTCACCTGTAATCTCAAAAATACACTTCAGCCTTGTTTTCCAGGACTATTTATTGGTCGTCTAGTTCTTCACGTGCACCTCAAGAGAAAACAACACAAGTTAATCTAAAAAAAACATATGATAAAACTTGCAGTAAAAAGCACTAATCTATCTATGAGATATTGAAATACAATTATGTCATCTTAAAATTCAAATAATATAATATTACTATCAAAACTTTACATAACAAATAATTCAAATAATATAATATTACTATCAAAAATTTAAATAACAAATAAATAAAACAATACTTACTTTCTCAGTCTTCAGAATTAAATAAATCATTCTGTCAGTCTTATACTCATTGCAACATCCGCCCTCTGGCTTAACCAAACAAACAAGTACCAATCTCTCAAACCAGAACCAAAAGAACAACAAACAAACCCAAATCTAAACGAACTAGGAAAATAAAATAAACATAAACAAAATAGATAAAAAATAAAAAATAAAACAAAATCAGATAGAAATTAAGCATGGCCATGAAAGAAAAGAAAACACAAAGTATCAAAATGCAACAAATAGCAAAATCTGTCCGGCTCTTAGATCTAAACCCATCAATTCGAAAATCTGTACTCATTGCAACATCGCCCTCGGGCTTAACCAAACAAACAAGTACCAATCTCTCAAACCAGAACCAAAAGAACAACAAACAAACCCAAATCTAAACGAACCAGGAAAAGAAGAAGGAAAATAAAATAAACAGAAACAAAATAGATAAAAAATAAAAAATAAAACAAAATCAGACAGAAATTAAGCATGGCCATGAAAGAAAAGAAAACACAAAGTATCAAAATGCAACAAATAGCAAAATCTGTCCGGCTCTTCGATCTAAACCCATCAATTCGAAAATCTGTGGGGCTCTATTATCTAATTTGTTCCATCAATCTTCTTCTCAGCCAAGCTCCACCAAAACATAAGCCCACCATTTCTCTAATCTTTTGTTCTCTCCTTCTCCCCCAAGCTCTAGATAAAAATAAAAAACCCACCATCTCTCCGATCTTTTGCTCTCCACTCTTGCTCTGTTGACCAAGGTAGCAAATGAAAGGCCAGATCTCCACTCTGGTCCCTGACGGCCAGCTGAGCAAATCCCTACCATCTACCATCTATGAGATGCTCTCCAAGCCGCCGCTAGCATGCGCACAGAGCCCAATGCGGCCTTTAAAATATGTATTTAAAATAGGAGTTGTCTATAATGCGACTTTTTGGAGATTCCGGTGACGGAATCCGGCGGAAGAAATGAGGTTAAATCTTGATTTTTAGCAGTTAAAATGGTTTTTTAACTGCATATTTGGATTCAGCGCCCTGGAACCATTGATTGTGCAGAAACTAGTGATCAAACTTGGGATTCCAATGAATTGCTCCCGGATTTTGACCGGGCCGGAAAGACTTTCAAAAAGTCGCGTTATAGACTACTGCTTTAAAATATGATCTGCATTTTTTCTCTCTTTCACATCCGCACAGAACTAATGTGACCGTTGAAATTGTACATTGAATTGTGGGCCATGTACTTGTAACCTGTTTTTATTATTCTTTATAGTTTGGAGTTGTCTATTTGTTACTTATTTTGAAGAATGTTTATTAAAAAAAGATTAGGTTTATTAATGCAGTAGTCTATAACGCGACTTTTTGAAAGCCTTTACGGCAGATTTTTCCGGTCAAAATCCGGCAGCAATTTATTGGTATAAGGGATAGCTGTTTTTGTCACAATCATGGTTCCAGGGGTTTTCCAGGGCCCTGAATCCAAATATGCAGTTAAAAAACCATTTTAACTGCTAAAAATCAAGATTAACGCTCATTCTCGCGGGTTCCGTCACGGAACTCCATAATTCTCATTTTAGACACTCCTTTATTAATATTAAATTAAATTGATTTATTAAAATATGGGTATTATTTTTAAATAATAGTATTTGATTCAATTATATATATTTTTTAGGAATGATTAATAATAACCAAATAATGTAATGAGAGGTTTTGAATTTTAAATATTTATATATTTCATGTAATGAACAAATATTATGAAATAATATTAAAAGAAAACAAATTATAGATATAAATAAATTGTATTTTAAGATAAGTAAAGTGTAATGTATGCCATTATCAAAGAAACTAATTAGGAATCTTTTTCAAATATTAGTGAGTTGGATATGCAAAGTCCTAGATGTCCTCACACTCCCATTCTTTGACATTATGCCCTATGATATATTTTCAAAAGTATAAACATTTTTGGATCTCCAAATTCCATGAAAAAAATATGAATAAAGGTAGAGCACAAAATTGGTGGTTTACAAACATCCAATCCTGTAAGCAAGCCTTAGTAGATGTAGAGTTCCAAATGAGCACTATAATTTATGATATGTAGTGATTAAAAAAGTTTTAGAGAAGTCATAACAAGATCTTTGTGATGAGGTTCTATTAATGAGAGATTTACATAATAAACATTTCTCAAAAAGAGAATCTCTCTATATATAAATGTTTACTAAAGGTAGAGCAAGAAATTGATGGTTACAAACATCCAATTCCGTAAGCAAGCCTCAATAGATGTAGAGTTCCAACCAGCACTATAATTTATGATATGTAGTGATTAAAAAAGTTTTAGAGAAATCATAACAAGATCTCTGTGATGAGATTCTATTAATGGGAGATTTACATAATAACTATTACTCTAAAAGAGAATTTCTATATATATAAATGTTTACTATGTGAGCTCAAATTAGGTTCTAATCAAGAAAAATCAGTGTGCTCTATATGTATAAAGGGAAGTTGAAAATGAGATGTATATGATGATACAATGTTTCACCTATGAACAAGTATAGCACAAAAGTACTCCATTCAACCATAAAGTACAAGCATAGCACAAAAGTAATGGATTCAACATAAAAGTTTGAGTAGCTAGTCTTTTCAACTTCTTAATAAACCAAATATCGAATGATATAAATGATATATTAAAACACAACAAAAAAATCAATACAATGCAAGTGCAGACATCTTCAAAATAAAAGGAGATAAAAATGTGAATATAAATTTTGAAATTCTTAATCTTGTAAATGTGGTAAAGAATATCTTATGAATATAAAGGAAGATATTCCAATCCTTTTTTTCCATGTAAAAAATAATAATTACCAGATATAAATATTTGCATTTGCATATCTACATTAATAGTAGCTTTTAGTTTGTGCAATAGGTGCTTCCATAAAGTTGGTGGTTAAAAAAGCGGCAATGAGATGTGCACGAATGTATGTACACACATACAAATGCACTCATGTTCTTAGGAATATGCATCCTTTGGCCTCGACATTCCCTCCATTCATAATTATTGGGTGCACAATAGTTGATCATGTCAATAAAAATCTTCTCACCATTGGCATCCAACGAACTAGAATGCCCAGGTTCATCTTTTACTCGCCAGATGCTCTTCCATCCTTTTCCTCCCCATCCACAATACCCCTCTTGCTCATAGCTTCATGGGTAGATCCTTTTAATTTGGTTTGACTACTCACAGTATTGGCTCATGATACCTCATAAGATAGGCTAAGAAAAAAAAGGTTCACAAGGGTGTGTTACAATAACTTACTCGGTAACAACATCCTCTTTCATCCATGCTCATTTCTGGCTCCATATTTCATCTACCTCACTCATGGATTTCTGACACCTTTAAAATCCCTTACCAACTCATTCCTAAAGTAGCTTTAAGGGTAAATTTTAAATTAGTTGAATTTCCATCTTATTGATTTTATTGTTGACACCTTTAAAGTCCCTTAATCACTCATTCCTAAAGTAGTTTTAAGGATGCATTTTAAACCATTATAATAAAGTCAAAAGAATAAAGGAATCTAACTAGTGAATGTACCCTAGGGCCTACCTACATTACGCTCCTATGTTGTAATTGTACAGACACTGAACACAGTGAAGGGACCCTCTTTAAATGCTCCTAAGTTATGACGGTATATAGAGACTATATAGTTGAATTAAAAATATTCACAAAGTGCAAACATTTTTACATTTTCTTTGTCCACTTTAGCAGGAGATGGTCTATGGGTTGGATAAGAGTTATCCACCATGGTTGGTTGTTATAGGAAGGGGGAAAAGAATATTTGGGTGGTTTCCTTTTGGTAAAGTTTTTCTGTACTAACCTTGTACCTTTTAGGAGGATTAAATCCTTAGACTATCCATTCTTCAACAAACTCATCAATGGATAACGGGGCACTTCCTTGTAATTTATGAATGAACCCCCATCACATTGCTTTAGGGAAAAATTAATAAATGGAACTTGTTAAAGGCATAACATATATCCATGGAATTCAATAGATAGAAATGTACTTGTAATTCTTATAATGTTGTTGAATAGAGAAAAATGGATTGTTGTTTGGGAGTTGTTTGATGTAAGAGAATATTTTCTTAGGTTTGGGTGATAGGTTAATTGCCTTGGCTTTGACTACTTCTACCACTAAAGGGAGATTATCAATAGATACAGTCTTATGAGTCTTACTCTCTAAGACTAGCTGTCATTGGCATAAATAAACACAATAGAAACATAAGGAATGAGGTGTGTTTCTACCAATATGCAAGGGAATTTAAAGCATAAATGCTAGTGTAATACTCTCTTAAATTGAAAGCCATTTTTATGGACCTCGGTTACATAAATGTTTCCTGAAAATGTAGGAACTACATTTCTTTTCAACCTTTTCCAAAACCATTTATGTAGGGATTGATTTTGGACAAAGGCGTACTAATTTGCTTCACATTAATATTGTGTAGAATGAAAGGAAAGAGCTTACCATGAACTACTTATTAGAACAAATCACATACCTGGGGTTTTTCCCACCTTAGAGTAAACAAAGGTGCAAACCCCTATCAAGTATTTGAACCTTCTTTCCATGGCTATCCTAGGTCTGCCCAAGCACACTTAGTGCCAGTTCATCCCAAGCAACTTGCTTAAACTTAGATAGGCAAGGGCACGATGTGTGAAACCATATTTTTTTAAATATGGTCTTGATTAGATGTGTTTGCTTACATAATGTGTTCTTGTCTAATCCAAATGTCTTCCTACAGGTCCTGCTTCACTATGCTCTTGCCTACTTGATGTGTTTCCATCTAATGCAGGTGTGACCTTGGAGCATTGTCTCCCTAGGACTAGCAAGTCTATTCATACTCCTTACACCTTGTTTAAATTTGTTGAGAAAAATAATACATGGACATTGATGAATATGGATGTTATAGGTAATAGAATGGTTAATAATTTGACCCCAAACATGTGTAATATTAGCTTATTAGTTTATAAGCTCAACATGGCATGGATTTCATGTCACTCAACTAAACAAGAAACATCCAATGACCAAATTATCTGTTTAGAAAAGTGCAGGGACTAAAATAATTGTAATAAAGTTTAACTCACTTACTGAATTTCTACAAACAGTGTCTAAAAAGAAAATTTTGCAAACCAAAAAAATTCTACAAGTTTAAACATTAGAAAGTTTTATGCTAGCAACACCAATTGATTGTTACAAGTCACTAAATGGTTAATAATCTCACTCCAAATAAGCTCAACCTCTTCTAGTTTATAAGCTTAACATGGCTTGGAATGTGGGTCACTCTTTACATTTTAGATGTCCAATGGCCAAAATCTGTTTGCAAAATGCGAGGAAAAGAACTCTAATAAAACTGCAATAAAAATTTACTTGCATATTTTATTTCTACACACAAATTTTGAAGAAGAAAATTCTAGAAATCCCAAAAATCTTCTTTAGAGTAGGGCATTAGAGGGTTTTATGCTAATGGTAAATCATCTCCAATATATTGATGTTTGATAATACTACGTGCACGAGCCCCCAATATATTGAAGTTTGATAATAGGACATGCACGAGCCTTTTCGTGTAATAACATTAGTTATTTCTACCCGTAACATATAGCTTTGAGCTCGGAGTTGTTAACCAGTATATAACCACGTGGATATGGTAAGTGAGATTGAATATTAATGCCACTAATCCTTATACTACTTAATTCAGTAAGGTGAGTGCTTACTTATGATGTAGGCATGGTTAGGTTAGATTATTAAGCTTGCTACGTTTATACTACCACTAGGGTGAAATTACAGTTTTCAAGAGAGAAGTTCAACTAGTGACACCAGTTATACTCGCTCTTTAACAATGAGTACTCTCTATACTCATATTACTCTTGATTGCCTCGTATGTCCATAGTATATTGTTAAGGTACATAATGAGCAAATTTGAATAGTAATAAGTACAATAGAGCTATGAAAGAAATGGTAGAAATACAAGAGTTATCTGCTATATAAAGCATCACTATTCCCAGCTTTAAAGGTACTCTTAATTAGCTTGTGTTAGTGTTGTAACCGTTTTATCGTGAGTGACTAGAGCAATGGACTGTACTCCATATTACCCTGTCACTAGCCCCATGGTTTATATTGTACTTAGTCGATATTAATATATTGTACTCTAGTCTATGCCCTTGGTATTGCATTAATTGGCTATGATATGAATGTAATTAAAACATAGTTTTCATGTCATCTATTATAGGTAGTACTATTGATTACGTGGGGTTATTTACATGTAGTAATATTGATTACGTGGGGTTATTTACATGTAGTAATATTGATTACGTGGGGTTATTTATAGGTCATTCTATTCAGTCTTGTTGACCTCAATCACACCTTGGCTAACTCTTTAATACAAATACATAAGTCTAGAGATTGGTATCACGCTAAGGTGTAATTCTAGGCTAGTCTCAATTACTAAACCATATAATAGTGTGAACACTAGAGCTTCTACAAAATATTACTCACATATTAAAATTATACAAAAAGTTTCTAAGAAAAAAATTTGGAAACCCCAAAATCTTCTTTAGACTTGAGCATTATAAGGTTTTATGTTAATGCTAAATCAACACCCATATATTGAAGTTCCATAAACAATATTAAAAAATAAAACTTATTGAGATAAACAATACCAAAAAATAAAACCCAAAGACATTGAAGAACCAAACACATCGGAGATTATGAAAGATTAGAGAACTCTAATAGAATTGCAATGAAATTTTACTAGAGTATTGAACTTCTAGAAACAATTTCTAAAAATAAAATTATGTAAACTCTGAAACTTTCTTTAAATTTGAGCATTAAAGATTTTTATGTTAACACTAAATGAGTATCAATATATTGAACTTTAATAAACAATACTAAAAAAATTAGAACCTATTGAGAAATAAATAGTACCAAAAAAACAGAGATGTAACAAGAAGAAAACTCATCAAAGGTTATAAAATATTTGCCAACCCTTACATGCAAATGCAATTAGGAATAAGAAGCTTTTAACTAAAACTGTAGCACATATGTATCTAAACCCTAATCTTCTTAAGTACACCTACGTTGTCTTAGTAAGCTTAGAGAAGAAATAGGAGAGAAACCAAAAAGTTAATGTTAATGCTCACTTGTAATCTCAAAAATACACCGTAGTTGTATTTTCCATGACCATTTATTGGTCACATAATTCTTCATTTGCACCTCAAGAGAAAGAAGCACAAGTTAACCCAAAGAAAAAAATATGATAAAACTTCCGATAAAAAACACTGATCTATCCATGAGATATTGAAATACAATGTCATTAAAAAATTCAGATAATATATTACTACCATAAAAAAATTAAATAACAAATAAATAAAACAATACCTTCTGACTCTTCACAATTAAATCAATCATCCCGTCTTATGTTCATTGCAACATCGCCCTCCCTCTTGACCCAACCAACAAGAACCAACCTCTCAAATGAGAACCAAAAGAAAACAAACCCAAATCTAGACAAAAATAAAATAAATAAAAAGGAAAAGAAAATAAACAGAAACAAAATAAATAAAAAGGAAAATAAAATGCAGACAGAAAGTAAGCATGGCCATTCTCGAGAAAGAAAAGAAAACACAGAGTATCAAAATGCAACCAACAACAAAATTTGTCTTGCCCTTCTCTCTAAACCCAAAATTTGTCTGGCTCTACTATCTAATTTTTTCTACCCTTGTCCAATCTCCTTCTCCACCAAGCTCCAACCAAACATAAGCCCACCATCTCTCCAATCATGTGCTCTCCACTCTTTCTCTATCCGCCAAGGTAGCAAATGAAAGGCCAAAATTCTGCACTCTGGCTTTGCCAACCAGGCTAGCAAATGCCAACCATCTACCATCTCCCGGTCATGAAACACAGATCCTCTCCAAACTTTCGTCCTCCACTCTTTCTTGCTTTGCCGGACAAGCATGTAAATGTGATGGATTTCAAGGATTTCGCAACTTTTTCTCTCTTTCAAATCCGTCGCTATCATGCGCACAGAGCCTAATGCGGTCGTAGTCTAACTAGTTGGAGGAATTGCCCAGAAAGTTATGGAAATTCTGGTCATATTTAGAAAAAAATTAGATAAGGATTTTTGTAAATGCAAGTTATAGTTGTTAAATTTCAAAATTTTAGGTGTTTCAGACATTTTTGATGGTGCTGAATCCATTTCCACCATCAAAAACACGATTCAAACACCGCCTCTACAAGATTTTTTGAATTTTTTTTGCCCAGATTCCAGCCACTTTTGGCTGTCTAGGCAATTCCTCTGCCTCGGTAGGCGACTCCTATGATGTTTCCCTTTTTCACATCCGCACAAAGACCAATGTGAACGCCGAAATTAAAATATGTATATAAAATACGGTCTCAAAATATGTACATTGAATTGCAACCTGTTTTTATTATTATTTATAGTGTGAAGTTGTCTATTTATTATTTATTTTAAAAAA
>APFE030471722.1:36670-61483 GCA_000404065.3 Pinus taeda
TGATTAGTGTCCTCTCTCTAATAGTTCCTGCTTCCACTTGGAGAATGATGATCTCTTACTCATCCCTGGTCGAAAACAAAGAGGCAAGTGTGAGAGGGGAAGCTTCTGGAAGATTCCACGATCTTCCACCTTGCATTTTGTCCCTGCCATTTGTCCATTCTTGACCATCGCACCCTACAGAGGAGCAATTCAGTATGCATCGCACCTTGTACATTGGGAAGGTGATATGCATCACACCCTCTGCACTGGGCTTTCAGTATGGTCCAGTTTTGACCATTTATGAACAGTTTTCAGTGGAGAACTTCTGGGAGATGATGTAATTAGTTGACCTTGTTTGTTTAGGCAGTGAAGCAACACTTTTAGGGACTTAGGAGCCCTCAGTTTATGGACATTTATGATTAGGGTTGAAGTGCCCAAAAATGTCTATAACACTATTGTCCCCATATTGTTTTTAGTATGCCCCATAGAAACCCACTATTGTTATTTTTGTGCCCTTATGTTATTACTGTTATATCAGATTGATTATATTGTGACCCCTTAGACTCCTATATATAGAAGGGAGGTTTAGTCATTTGTATCATCCAAGAATTATTCATTTGGGTAATGTAGAGGAGGTTGCCCCCTCGAAGAGGCTGAATTCTAAGGCGTTGATCTATCTTTTCTATCTTTCTGTGAGCTTGTTTCCTAATATACTACAAAGCACATGGACAGAGGAACTACAATTCAATGATAGTTGGATGACAACAGTAGATTTTGAGAAAGTATACATGGTTCCTGTGAAGAAGGGTTGTGTACATACGTAGGTCCTGTGAGTAAAATTCGAGTACAAAATCTAAACCACGGTAATCTGGATACCAAGTGTCATTGCCATGGTATTAGCCCATAGTAATTGGAGCTATAATAGTTATTTGATCCCGTCAATGAATAATAACAACCTTACCAAGGTATTTACCTAAGTTATTGGCTAACGCTAAAAATATATAAAGAGGCTAAGATCAAGGTATTAGGTGTGCTAGTAATTAGTTATACATGTGTGATCTTATCTGAAACAAGTGTGCCCTAGAGAGAAAGGAGAAGACTCATATCTGAAAGATCTGAAGATGTTGACATTTATTCTTGATTGATTTACTTATTGAGTATGGCATCTTGGTTTTTTTAGTGATTGGATGATTTGATTTAGATTTGGTTTTAGAATTGTTATTTGGTTTGGGCTTAATGTTGGGAGTGGGTCTAGTATGAAAATATGATGTAAGGTGGCCTACAAGTTTTGTTGTTTTGATTTAAGTGTACCTAGTATGAAATATTATGAAACATGGTCCATGAAGAGGTGTTGAGGGTTGGATCCTTTATTAAGGGAGTCAAAGCTTCCTTCCATTAGTAGCTAGTAAATTTGTTCAAGGGGTAGGTGCTCTGTTCCAGTAGGAGCCAATAAATGAGATTAGGGGGTTAGAGCTCATTTCTAGTGGGTGTTGGATAACGAGTGGAGGTTGTAGCCTCTTGTAGATGGGTGCTTGCATGATGGTAAGAGTCTATACCAATACAATATTATAAGAATATTTTCTTAATAATAAAACAAGAAGATAGAGACAATGAAAATGATGGTTTTCTCCCACATTGTTTTTCAACCTAAAAATATTGGTGTCCACATGTGTTTTTATGTTTGTTATGTGTGATAGTTTATTTTGCTCTTTACTGCATAATAGATGTCTAATGTAATCAATAATACACTTGTTAAAGATAAATATTTGATGGAACTTATGAAGAATTAGTTAACTGGATATACGTCGTTGGTTGTATAAATGATAGTAGCATACAAAAAATATAATAAGAAATGAAATGTTAAAGTGAGTTAAAATTATTGATTAACCACCACCCTTCCCCCCCCCCCCCCCGCCCCCAGTGTTTTCCTAATGGCTAGACTAGCTAAGGAGAAGAAATTATAGGAAGATCAAGAAGCTTCTAAACAGGATCAGGAGGAAGTGACTAGGAAATCTTAGGAAGCATCCAAGCTAGCCTAAGAAGAAGAGTAGAAAGTAGAAGAGGAGAAAGAAAGAGTTAGAAAATAATAGAATGTAATGTGAAGAAAAGGGACCCTAGGAAGACACAAAAGCCAAACTAAGGGATGAATCCATTACAATGGAATGGGAGGTTCAAACTAATGAAGATCGACGTCAATAAGGTAATGGAGGGGTAGTTCCTATGGATGTAGATCCCAAAAAATCATTCATGGCAATAATCATTGAAGGACATTTTCTTATACAAGAGTTGGGGATCACCTCAACTAGAATGGGGAAGGTGGTCAACCTTAGTAGATTTAAATATGATTAGACATCGATGTTGATTATGAATCAAACAAAGAAAACCATGTATACGACTCACTTTCCTCTAGTCTTTATCACAACCAAGAAATCAATTTCCCTTGATAATAGCTCAAATCCTTTAACAATGGCCTCTGATGCTACATTCTTCTCACAATCTAATGAGGAAAACATTATAGATTTGTTTGACTAGCCCCGAAGATAAAATGATCATATAATATAGTTGTATAAACGAATAGAACGGTTAGGGATGAGAATAAAGTGGTAAATATATAAAATCCAATATGGAAGACTATGAATCTTGCACTAATAAAGTACATGAGACATATAAAGAAATGGTAAAGCAAATTTATCCCTACCTCTAGCATATGAAAAATACTTCTACCAAGATACTTCCACTTTGGGAACAAGAAAATTAAAGAAACATATAATCAAAATGAGTTTTAAGTTTTATTGATAAAATTAAATAATCGTCAAAGGATTACCTTGATGTACCCCTAAGGTTCCAAGAATCAATGAGAAAACTATTGTTAATTGAGCCTTGAAGACTCAAGAAAAAATAGAAAAGGATATGGTCAACTCTATAACCATGTATCAAAGGAATCATTCTTTGGCAGAGAGGCTAATTAAGATGAAAAAACTTCCACCTATTGGAGGCCAAGAAGAGGTTATATAAGGCATCGAGGTTAATAGGGAATTGAATGAAGTATTGGATTGCATAAAATTGTCCTTCACCATGTTCACAAGTGAAGCAACTAAAGACCCTTAAAGAACCTCAATGTTGAACCAACCAAGAACCGAACTATTTTGAATTCTTTCATGGTTTCATTAGAAATGAATGTCCAATATCTCATCGAAAGAACCACTAAGTATCATATAGAAATGCAGTGATTGTTTCCTAATAGAATAGAAATAGTATCTTCACATTATCTAGTCTAAAAAAACATATTTACATGACATCTTAGGAGTTAAAGTAAATGATATTACAGTCTTGTGACATATGTCACTTCTTCATTTTTGAAATTTGCGATGATTTTGTGTTAAGCTAGATCATGAAAAAGGAGACGAATCTGAAAATTTGTAATCACCCTTGGGCCAATCAAGAAACCTCAAGAAGTAGTTATCTGGGTATCTATAAGATGTCATGAGCTCTAAGGAAAAATGACTTTTTAGTATAATATTAAAGACCTTTAAAGTATAATATTGGGAAACGTTGAAGACCATGAAGGAAGATTGATTTCTTTTAGCATTTATTTATGATTTATTGATGACTTCTCTACTATAATTTGACGTGAATTTGATTACTTATTACTAGTGGACCCTTTGACTGGATAATTGGTGTATTTCACACATTCAATTTTTATTTTGTAGTTGTTTTCATAGTTAAATGAATATTATTTAAGCCACTTAGAGTAATACCAATAATGCTTCCGTATGGAAGTATCTAATTGTTTCTTTATTGTTAGTTAAATTCATCATCATCAATTTCACTAAAATTAGATTAGAATAGTTAGACACATTTGTTTTATCATTTCTGATATATTTTATGCTATGAAAATATCTCAATATCACACAACATTCAATCACTTTACAGGTACCGAGCCAGAATCTAAATGGGTCACTTCCCAAATGGCATTAAGTCTAATTGGGATTTCATACTAGAGATAACACCTATGGCTATTGTTGGGAAAATTATCTTTGTCAATAGAAAGTCATGGCGCTCTAGAACACATATATTACCAACGATCATGGTGCTTTAGAACAAAGTCATCATATGGGTAAAGGTCTAGTGGACTAGCTACATCCCAGAAGAAGTGACATGCGAGCTTGAATATCCTACGTGGGAAGAAACCCTAACAAATTCGTCATGTGGGTAAAGTTCTAATGGACTAGCTACATCCCAAAGGAAATGAAATGGGAGCTTGAATATGTTACGTGGGAAGAAAACCTAAATCTAATATATGTTACGTGGGAAGAAAACCTAAATCTAGTATTTTAATGTAAACTTTGATATGCATGCACCATTATTTTGTTGAAAACTAAGAATAATGCTAAAATAAAGGAAAAGAGAATTTAATAACTTGGTTTTGATCCCACTTTAATAATGTATATTTATACACGATGAAAAGTTGTATATTATGAAAAATATAGATAAAGATAAAATTACTTAAAAAAACTAAAACTTTTTATTATATTTTATTTTTAAGCTAATATGTGAGTATAATTTGGAATGGGAAGGGAGCTTCCTGATTTAACCATAAAAATACATTCAATTATCAGCTTCTATTTAATCTCCACTATCCAAAGTTAAACTCATATAGAAATTAATAGCCACTCCAAATATTCAGCTGCCACAAGCCACACTATAATCGAAAAATGAGACTTGATCAGTTGAAGAGTCAATTGTCGCTTTGTTGCAAAAAGGCCACACTATAATCGAAAAATGAGACTTGATCAGAGCGGAAACAAGGCTAGATAAGGCTATATCAGTTTAAATTACATGTATCTTTTTATTCCTTTGAATTACTCATTATTCATTGGGATATCTCCGTATTTGTTGTTACTTGAATTAGTTTCATTATTCTTTTTAATATACAACTTGAGGCCATGCATGTTTGAATTGTTGATTTTGTTAGATATTTAGTTTGAGTGGTGGATGTCTTTTACTATTTATATATATTTTAATATATTTAATTTGAATTTATATTTTTTGATGTAATTAGTTGTGAATCTTGAGATATATTTTTTGCTGTTATAAAATATAAATTATACTATTTGTTTATATATATTAAGAGGATTAGGTTGGTCTAGTATTATCTAATATAATAGAAAAAGTGAATATAAATTTATCTTATTTAAAAAAAAAAAAAAAATTATTATTATTTATTTGTAACATAAAAAACTTATAAAATTGAAAATATTTAAATAGAGTTAATTGTTGTTAGGGTGAAAGTTGAATTATCATATTTATTTGGTAAATTAGTCATATACTATTATTTTAATTATAACATAGTTGCAAAGAAAAGAGGTGTTGTATGACTAATTTCTTTCAATTTTCACCAAAAGAGATATGTAGCCAATGTATTAACAAAATGTAAGTTTTTTATACTCATTCTATTGGTATTAATTAATCATTTAATTTATATCTATGTGCTACTGTATTAATATTCTATTATACTCATATTTGAATTAGTGACAATATTGAATTTAAAAAACTATAATATTAAACTATGAAAGTGCTAGAATCAAATTCAAAAAATGAGAAAATCACATTCAAAAAATGTAAATATTCCCCTTTTGCAAATTTGGAATTCAATATTGACACTTTAGAAACCAAATTTTACAGTTTGCAAACCCCAAATTTGAACTTTAAATGCACTAATTTCAATCAAACTTTAAAAGTGTTAAGGTGGAATTAATTCAAATTTAATGGAATTGCAATTTTTGTTAGTAGAACAAAACACGCATCTTTTGAATTATCTATGACTTCGGAGTACAATGTAAAATTTGAAATCAAACAAAAAAATGTATATCTTCGTCTTATTATTTTCAAGATTATTATTAGTAATCATCCAATCTAATTGGTTTATAGCACATGGTTTTGGTGCCCTATGGTATTAGAGCCCATGAATTACACGTGAAGAAGCTTTTTGGGGATTCTTCATTCTAATGTGCTTGAGTCGAGGAGAAGGCTCAGTTGGCTTAGATGTTGGTACACTTGGTTACTTTTAAGTCAAGGTATGGGTTTTATCAAACTGTAGGATAATAATAAATCTATTATTGGCTTATTTTTTCCAAAATGGGGTTTTCCAAGATAAACCATGGTGTGGATCATTTATGTTTATTTTTTCTATTCATGATTTTTATCACTATTTCTTTATTGTTTTTCTCTCTAGCAAGTGTTGTCAAACCTAGGGAATGAAATATTCACATATTGTAAATTGAGGCTAAAATTAGCATAGATAAGCTTGATTGGGACTTGAACCTAATACGTGAATATTTCCTAAGACAAATTAGAGGCCTAGCAGGGGGAGAGGTAGCCATAGAAGCAAGATATAGTGAGGATAGTAGCCATAGAAGCGACATCGAGTGAGAAGAGCAGTGGGTGTTAGTTTGTGTGCAAACATGAGAGAATGAAAACTTAAGTGCTAGACATCAGTAAGAAAATAATAATATTAATAATAATTTGGAGAAGAAATTCATAAATTACATGTGTATGGGCATATCTATGTAAGACATGATTAGGAATGCATCCCCTATTGTTAAAATCTTGGAATAGAGCAAGTAAAGTTTAAAGCGGAAACGTTAGGGTATTAGAGAAGGAGTCACAATTGTTAGGTTCATAATGGTAGGGTGTAGTAGACCTATGTGATAGGTGAGGATATCATGTGGATTTCTCAATCAAGTTCAAAAGGGAATGTTAAGGTAAACTTGACTTGGTGAAAGAATCAAAGTTGTTACATTCACAATTGTGGTTTGGGGCACATGGTTTTCGTTTCTTATGGTATTATAGCCCATGGATTACATGTGATAAAATATTTAAAAGGCTTGGGAATTCCCCATTATAATGTGTGCGAGTTGAGTGAAGAGCTCACTTCATCAGGCCATGATCACAAACTTGGTTGCTTTTAATTCAAGGAATTGTTACTTTTAAACCATAAAATAATAATAAATCTTTAGTTCATTGGTTTTTTATGACTTGAATTTTTCGAGGGAAAATCATTATACACAGGGTTTATGTAGATTGTTGTTATGCATGACATTTACCCTTATTTATCTTGTAATATATTTTTCTAACAATTAGGAGGTTGGCTTGGTCGATTTTAAGTTAAGTCAAGGTTGATTTTAACCCATGAGATAATAACAAATCTATTGTTAACTTAAATGGATTGCTTGTCCACAATCTCACATTTCTAATTTCTTGTTATTTAAAATGCACTTTTGAAATGTATGAATGGGCTTAATACCCCCGAAACACCATAAGAACTTTGTAAATTCAATATTTTAAACTCTTGATTCTTAGAAATATCTATCGAATTTTGGTCTAAATTGCCTAGAAAAAATGTTTAAAAAAGGATCATTCCTTATATTAGTTAGATTACAGTAATAATGATGTACATGATTTATGTGAATTGTTACCATATATAATTTTATCTTTACTTATCTTATATTATTTTTATCTTAAACAATTACAACAAATAAAAAATAGATTTTTTAACCCTATATCTAACCATACTTACTTCTAGTGGTCACCATTAACCCACATGATTGTTTTCCCTCGAAAAAAATCAATAATTTTATTTAATATATAAAATCACATTTTACACATACATGAAATGCACGTATTAGAATATGAGTATCCACCAAGATATATCCAAAAAGAGAGGCCATATAGCCATACAAAAACTCATACAAATATTGTCTTCTAAAATAACTACAATAAAACTGAGTACAATATGAACATAGTCTCTATACATATAATTTCCATATGAGATAGTTATGAATGCATGGAAATATAAAAAAGTACCACAAAATGTTGATGAACCATGTGAACCAAAAGAAAACGGTCAAAACTGATAAGCTTTGTCATCGAATGGTCTATGATAAAATTCATAGATTTGATCATTTTGTTGCTCTTTAAACAACCAGGTCCCAAAATCCAATTGCAAGCCTTCCTTAGAAATACCATCCACTTTACTATTGAGATCCCTATAAACATGAAAGACTAAAACATGAGTAAAGGTATCTTGGAGGCTTGATATTTCTTTTAGCAAAGGAAATAGTTTCATATTTTAACATTTCTAAGACCCTTTGGCCCAATTTATAAACAACATGGAGTTTCCAAAAACCTACAAATTATCCACTCCTTGATTCAATTATAAACATGAGAAATAGTTTTAAGGATAAGAGCTCCACATAGTTGTTGGAACCTGCTTCCGGCCCATTTTTAGATAGAATAAATAATTCTTTGAAAGATGAAGTGCAACTCCTTTGCCACATCCAAGAGGGTATCCTTAAGTATACTAATCAAAGAATGCCCAAGGATGTGATCTATTAATAACTACCAGATTGAGGATTCTATTATTATTATCCCTTTCGTCCTCTGGGAGAAGGTCATAAATAGCTAAAATATTTTCACAGAAACCTTAATAGAAATGAGGTAATATTCAAAGATAGCTCTATTTCTTGCAAGAAAAAGTCCCCAAACTATTAAAAGAGGAAATACTCGGTACAATTCGTTCTCCTTCAATGAGAACCATTGAAACTAGACCTCCATTAACTCTTCAACTAACCATACACCTGCAAATTTAAGATTTTTCATAACATATTTCCTAACACATTTAAAATAAGGCATAACAAGAATAAATGATAAGGATATTTTTCATCAGTTCAGAGCACATTTGTTTGGACCTTGAAAACATCTCCTTGTTAAATTGTCCCAAGATGGGATTTTATTAGCTAGTGCACACCACATAAAAATCCTTGATTTTGTGGGAGCTTTTATCTTTCATAAAAGTTTCCACTAGTCCTCATGAATATCCTACAATCTATTAGAGGTAAGAAAAGTATATATAGCTTTTGGCATATAATCCCCATGGTGATCATGAGACCAAACCAACTCGTCCTCCTCCTGAACCAATATTATATGTGATGCGCATAACCTACCAACATATCTGATCCATAAATAATGAAGATGCAGGGGTATGCTTGAATGATCTACCCAAACCTAACCCTGAGTCCATAGATTGGTTTATGTTGGATATGAAAATCGTCTCAAGTAAACAAGGCCATTACCATGTAGGTACTCAATCAAATGTTCTGGAAGTATGTGATCATTTATGACTTCTAGTCCAAGTATCAAGTATAACCTTTAAATGTGATCCATCACCCACTTTCTAGGCTAGGCCTAAATTAATCAATTAGAATGAGGAGAGAACAAATTTTTGTAACACAAGCCCTCTTGTTCTCAAGCTAAACTAGGTTAGAAGGAGGCAGTTATCATGTTGACCCATGTTCTAAGGTATTAGTATGGAAATGGAGTCCAATATTTTTCTTCCTTTTACTCTCAAGAAAGTCAAAACAAATGATTCCATTATGTTCATCTCATAAAGACAATTCTGGTGATATAAATTTTGTCGTGATTTGGCCTTTAGATCATAAGATATGAAAATTTAAAATTTAGCTATTGAGTCAACGCCACTTCATCAACAATCCATGCGGTGCCCACATGGTGCCCTCATGGTGCCCATGTGGCTATCCTGGTTAGTCTCCTCACCGCCACTACACAATGGTGTCTTAGTTTCCAGCCCACTTGTACTAGTCACACAATAACCCGTCGATGGTTCGTAGGTCCTAACATTAATGCACACACAAGTTATAAAGGGTAAGTGGGTGCAAGACACTTGAAGGCCATGTCACCCTCGAAGATAACTATCTCAATAGAAACCATCATTTCAGAAAAGAAATCCCCATCTCGAAAGAAACCCCCATCTCAGAAAAAACCCCATCTTGGAAGAAACTCCAGCTTAGAAGAAACTCCATCTTGGACGAAACTTCATCTTGAACATTTCTATAAGTGGCACAATATGGAAATCCATGAGATCTAAGATCTAGGGACATCAAAAGATAGGAACATGTGGATGAAAATTAACAAAGAAATAAATTTTCATCTTAGAACAGACTCTCAAAGACCTTATCTCGACCAAAATAATCTCATAAGTTTGGGAGGAGTGGTGTTTCTTAGAATTTGTGATATCCAAGATTTTGAGATCTTAGTATGAGGGAAGGGGGCGTGTGATATGTAGTTTAAAAGAATTGAAGGCTAACACCTTGCTTGAAGAGACTTAGCCTACATCTCGACCGCAATGGTTTTATGAACATTTGGGCCTAGCTTCAGGGTTCGGCCCATTGCCCTTAAGGATTTTGTAAGGTCCCTTTGGGGTTATTCCTTCTGATCTTTTAACACGGCTCTACCCAGCACATTTGGCCTTCATATATATATGGTTCTCCATGATCTAATGACCCAACTCAAACCACTAGATCAACAACTACAATTGAAAGTGATACCGCCCTCCCCTTACTGACATCACAGGGGGAGAAGGCCCTACTATCATGATTTAACTTCATGGTTACAGGGTGAATATCTAATAGTCCACGCTCATTTGAATCATCTAAAAATTACCATTCAATAGCAACAAACCCCTCGCCTTGCTGATGTCATAGGGGGAAGGTCACACTATTAGTCGCAACTGTCAATTTCGTGAACCATTAGAGGAAATTTCAACCTAAAAGTGTCCTACTAAGGAAAAATATGAAAATAATAGTTAAAATAATAAAATAAGAACTATGAATTTTGGAGGGAAAGGAAGAAAACTACCCTTTTTAATTGTATTTTTTGTTTATCTCCTAATATGTTTACCCAAAATTCAAGTGTAGGCACCCATTGGATGCAGATATAAATTCCACATCCAACAAGTACTCATTACGTAAACTTTTGAAAAGACCCACATTGATAAAAATGAAGATACAATAAAAAAACGTGTTGAAACACTTTCTTTTAATGTATTTTCAATTTTTATCAATGTGGGTCTTCTAAAAAGTATCTATAATTGGTACTCATTGGACCTAGAATTTAATTTTGCATCCATCGAGTGTCTACACATGAAATTTGAGTAAACCTCTAAGGAGATAAACCAAAGATACAATTAAAAAGAATATCTTTTCTTCTTTTCCCTCCCAAATATTTACATGAACCTATTTTTAAATTTAAAATATCTTCATTGGTTTACATATTATGATATGGAAATTACATAAAAAAATTATGGGGACTTTTAGGATGAAATTTCTTGTAATGCAATCTTCGCTGTCCATTATGAAATTGGATTTTGTTATGAAACCAGGTCACAAAAAAGATAGAAAAGAGAGATCAATGCCTTCAAATTAATCCTCTTTGAAGGGGCAACATCCTTTACATTACACAAATGAATAATTCTTGGATGATACAAATGAAAAATCCTCCTTTCTATATATAGGAGTCTAAGGGGTCATAATATAATAAGATTCGACATAACAATAATAATGTAAGGGCAAAACAATAACAATAGTGGGCTTCTATGGGGCAGAATAGTAACAATATGGGGACTACATGGGCAAAACAATATAATAAGGGGGTTGCACTAATAACAATAAGGGGTTACACTAGTAGTATAGGGACCTAACATGCCCCTCTCCTTCAAAAAGTGTTGTCCTCAATGCTTGAGTAGTTTTGGATGCTTATGTATAGAATTCGCTTCCTCCCATGTGGAATCTTCAACAGGTAAGTTCTTCCACTTGATGAGATACTCTGAAATTGATCGATTTCGTAGCTGTTGATTTCTTGTTTCTATGGCTGCTTTAGGTTGCAATATGATTTTTTCTTCGTCAAGTTCTGGCAATATTGTTTGAACTGGAACCTTATGCAACTTTTGAATGAGTACCCACACTTCTTCGTCATTGTTCCATTCATCCTTTCCTTCATTTATCAAATCTAGTTGGATAATAGAAATGGCACAAAAAAATGCTTCCACGTCCTCATCCTTTCTTGAGAGTGCACTTGCAACAACATTTTTCTCCTATTTTTCATAGATGATTTCAAAGTCATAACCAAACATCTATGTGACCCATTTTTGTTGTTCACCTAAAGATAATCTTTTTTCTAAAAATTATTTAAGACTATCATGATCTAGTTTTACCTTTAAGTGTCTTCCCATTAGGTAAGGTCTAATTTTTGAAGGAACACTTCCTAGAATCAAATGAATAGCATATTCATGATCACAAATAAGTGGGAGGCCTTTAGGATTCTTGAATACCGTGGAATAATTGTCTAAGACTTTTTGGAGGTCTAGAGAAATAGATGATTTTGATGTGGGAACCTCTAGCGAACATAATTGTGCAATTACGCTTCATTGTTCTTTCTTTAGAATCTTTGTCATTTTGTTAGAGCTTATTATCTTTCCCAGTTTCCATGTGATACCCCTTAATTCAACTTCCTTTCCTTCTGAAAAAAATTTCATGAAAGTTAAAAGCTATTTTACCCAAGGATTGTAGCCATTTGACTCCTTGTACAACATCAGCACCACCCATTGGAATGGAAAGAATTGGGCTATTCAATACATATTCTCCCATGGATAGCTTGATATTATGGCACTTTCCAAACCAATTTATGGTTCCTCCATTTGCAACCGTCACCTGACACTCTGGTGCTGGATATAGGAAGCAATTTGATTCCTTGGCTATCTTACAATGAACAAAATTATGGGTACTACCTGAATCAATCAACATTATTACCTTTTTCTTCTTGATATGTCCTTATATCTTTATAGTTTGAGTGGTAATTCCGACCAATGCATTACAAGATATGGTTGTATTAATTTCTTCTTTCTCTGGGGTTGGTTCCTGGTGAGTATCTTTTTCTTTTGACGTTTCTTGATCCCTTTCTTCCTGATATTTCATTGCTTGAACCTTCTTCTTCTTGATATGTTTGTTTATCTTGAGAGTTTGAGGGGTGGCAATTGATACTAATGTAGTACAAGATATGGTCAGATTCATTTGTTCTTTCTCTAGGGTTGGTTGCCAGTGTATATCCTCTTCTTTTGATGTTTCTTGATCCTTTTCTTCCCCCTCTTCACAATCTATGTAAAATAATTTCTTCTTAGCACACTTATGACCTTTAATATATTTGCATTCACAATTGTAACAAAGCCCTTTTGCTCTTTTTGCTTCCAATTGTTGTGGTGTCAACCTTGTAGGTTGTGGACGGCAAGGACAAACAACACTTCCATCTTTATATTTATGAGGGGTAGACTTCCTTGTTGCCATAATTTTTCTTTCCACTTTTCTTTCCAACATATATCCCTTCACCAATGAATCAGGTTCCTGAAGATGAACCTCATGTTGAATGTTATCCTTTAAAGTCCCTATGAATACATCAATCTTCTACTTATCTGGAATATTATTTACCCTTATATTCAATTTTTGAAAGTCCTCAATGTTCTCTACCATTGAACCCTTTTGTTTGAGATTTATCAATTGGCTAAAGAAGGCGTTTCGCTTTGTATCCTCATAATGTGCTATCATTTCCTCCTTGAAAATTAACCACGTGACAAGTATTTTACTAGAACAAAGCCCTTCATACCATAAAACTTGGTTTGGTTCTAAATATAAAGATGCAATACGTACATTTTGTAACAGTTCCACCTCATGTAGATCAAAATATTGCTCCATTCGTAGTATTCAATCTACCAAATCCTTGCCACCAAACTTCCTCATATCGTTTTTTCTTGATTTTAGGAGCTCCATCTTCAAATGATTATAACTCTGTAATTTCTGATCTTTAAGTTCAAAAATATCGTCCTGTGATATCCCTATGAGTTCTCTTTCTAACGTCGCAAGTCTGATCGCAATTGATTCTCGAAGAAAGAGTTATGCCCAATATCCTTGATGACCTAATTATAGATTGGTTCAGTAGAGCAAACTTGCATGACGTGTCGCATGTCACAGTTTAGACCTTAGGTTATGAAACTGATACTAAAAAAACGATAATATGTCTTCTTTTTGTCACGTTTTATGAAATTTGAATCAGATGCTCCGAGAGAGAGTTATGACGATTTTCCTAAGGTCACATGTTTGGGATGTAATTCGGGGGCCTGCAGAAACCTTGAATGTCTTGGACCATATCTCTGAGAATATAGAGAAGCAAAATCTAAAATTGGAGCCAAAGCTTCACTAAGATTTAGGTTCAAATGGGTTTTAATTTCAGAATCTAAAACTTCATATAAAATATAGTATTGCGAAAATGCCATGATGACCTGTTTGTGATGGAATTTTGGAGCTTGCAGAAACCCTAACTTCCTGATATCATATCTCACCAAATATAGCGAACCAAGATATGAAATTCGTACCCAAGGTTTATAACGATTTCTTCTCAAATGGATTTTTCTTTTAGCTTCTGAAACGTCATATGAAAAAATTTATAGCAACAATGTCACGAGGACAAATTTGGAGCAGCGAAACCCTAGAATCCAAAGCTCTGATACCAAATGTTATAAAACCAGCTCACAAAAAGATAGAAAAGAGAGATCAACGGCTTCAAATTAAGCCTCTTCAACGGGGAAGCCTCCTTTACATTACACAAATGAATAATTCTTAGATGATACAAATGACAAAACCTACTTTCTATACATAGGAGTCTAAGGGGTCATAATATAAGCAGAGCCGACATAACAATAATAATGTAAGGGCACAACAATAACAATAGTGGGATTCTATGGGGCACAATAGTAGCAATATGGGGACTTAAGGGCACAACAATATAATAAGGGGGTTGCACTAATAACAATAAGGGGTTACATTAGTAGTATAGGGGCCTAACCCTTGCCCATGATATGTGGTTACATGAGTCAATGACTTGGCCCTCACGGAAAAGTCCTCAGATTAGTGCATGAATTAGCTTGAGCCCCAACGTTTGGCCCTGTGTGAACTATAAATATTGAATGGTTTTCAAGGGACTCTTCCCCAAGCACATGCAGACATATATGCATATGTAATTGAACGATAATTCCTCTGAATCTGGAAATTAGAACAAGGCTCACCAACCTCATCATTGCATGCAGACACTTAACATATTGATGGAGATATCTTATCTCTTTACACACAAGTGGTATAGACCAATCCACATACTTAGAATAATTACAAGAATAAAAGGAAGGCATTCAACAACATTACATGGAGGAATGCCACATTCCTTAGTGTAAACATATGCAAACCATTAACTCAATGACTCAATATACCAACTCGTCAGTGCAGATAATTACTCATTAACAGATATTTCTACTTCTTCAGACTCTACAACCTTAAGTTATTTCAAACTAATAATTTCCACAGAGATAAACCATTTCATGAGATCTTTACATAAACATTTACATAACTCATGTATGCAAGAACCAACAATTCTTAACACTAGCATGACATTATCGTGATGCAAATAAAAAAGAAAATATACTAATCACAAGCGAAAGGATAAGGTTATACTTATATTATAAAAATTTTAGCATTGAGAGTGGGACTCTAACTCTCCACCCAACCATAGACAAATGAAGCCAAGTCTTACTTGCAACTATCACCCTCAAGTCACACTCCAGTGCTCGAGGTGGGGTGCTTTTGGAAGAAAACCCAAAAAAATTCTTTAGCTAAAACAAGATGACACAAGGTCACACAACCTTCATCCACCATCTACTCAATTTCCCACTCACTTTTCCATACTTTACATATGGCACTGTCATTCATTCGAAGGTACCACATAATAGAGAATTTTAAGCTCACATGTAGGAGAAGAGAGCCCATGTTAATGGAGGTTTCATTAGAGGATAAGCTATTGATAGGTGGATGAAATAACCTCTCCAAAGACAAACACCAAAGCTTCAACTCCCAAGGCAACTCCTAGTGGTTCATTAACCTCACATGTACCTCAGTGATTCTTCCCAATATAGTAGGTTTTTCATTCTCAATATAGTAGGTTTTTCAATCCTAGATTTTGGTGGGTTCTTCATCCCTTAGCAAAGCCTCCACTCTCTCTAATATTTCACCAAGCGAGTCTCTCCCAAAGAATTCCTCAACTAGTGCTATTTTCCATGTAGGTTTTAACCCTGTATATAAATTACCGGCAAGCGAATTCCTAAAAAATAGAAAATATGCAATGGTGAGAATATAGAACAAATACACATTCCCCTAGATCCCAAAATTTGGACTACCAGATTTATTTTTCATTCTATTCCTTTCAATGTTATGATACATATATATATACATGTCGAAGCATCCATAAACCCCAATCCATTAACCCTGGATTTGAACATAACTGTAGTTCTCTTGACCGGAGCTAAAAAATACCATGGGCAGAAACCATCATGCCCAAAACCATGTGTGGAATCCATGCACAAAACTATAGGTAGGTTTGCCCACCTAATATAGGGTCCAAATAAAAATTTCGTAGGCCATTGCTCTGGTCCTTGTGCATTGTGACCACACATTGCGCCTGAGACAATGAAGGGGGGGCTACGCCCCCACTCTAACACTCCACTTCACTTGTGAACCTAGTCGTGGAAAGAATATAACACACACCCAACATTCCAAAGTTTAATCCTTATGCTACTCTTTTTGATGCCTTGAATCCCTCGAGGAATTTTCATTGTTTTCTCTTCCTTGTTCTCTTCCACATACATAAGAGAAAAATGATAGTGCATTCCTCCCCTCGTGGACTTGTTTTCATACCTCTAACGTACCAACTATCTATCTTTTTCCAAGGCTCCACACAATCCACCCCTAGACAATGCGACCCACACTTCCCTAAATTTGTTTCTCTTACTTTTCTTGCATTGGAGTCCTTGTCTCTTTAGTTAAATTTAATGCATAGTCGGCTCGTTTAATCTTCTCAGCCAACCCATGGTTAATGTATTTAATTTTGCAAATTCCTTAAGGAATCTCACTCACCAAGCAATTGGAATCTCTGTCCCTTCTCTCAAACCTTAATGAATTACAATTATTTATAGTAATGAGAGGTTTCGTTAGGGTTTATTACACTTTCCAAATGATAAAAGCATTATTTTTCAATTTATTTGGTATGAGAATTTAGTCCTCTAAATGCATCGGGTATACATATTTCATATACACCACTTACGTACAAAGAGAGTGAATTTTTAATAATACTTAGCTAAGCATTGAGGGTCTTTCCAAGTCAACTTCGTTAAGAAATTCATTCACATATAACCATTTCCATGAGAGATAGTCATAACTAGCTATTTTCTCATGATTTTTGAATATTCCACTTAGCACTCATTGCATGAGGTGATGCTCACAAGGGTGAAGAAGTGGCATTGAAACTAGTGAAATGAATCACTTAGTGTCAATCATCACTTCCGGGGCTTGCACCCGATAATGAGGACTTCCCGGGAGGTCACCCATCCTAGATCGCATTAATGTATTTAATGTATGAGTTCTCTGAGAGGATTATGTGTACTTGCTAGCATTTTCACTTAACTTTTATTGTTTGTAGATGACATTCTCATCTTTTGTGATGGTACAAGAAGAGATGCTACAACATTAAAGATGAACTTGCTCTCTTTGAAGAAGTTACAACTATGTTGGTTAATTCAGCAAAATCTACTTTATCCATTTGTGGGTTAAATGTTGAAGATATAGCATTTTATCAAGGTACTTTTCCTTTTGTAGTAATTGAAATTGATCTGGGAAAATTTAGGATTCAAGTTAAAGCCTAACTCTTATAAAGTTGTAGATTAACTTTGGTTAATAACAAAAATTGGAAAAAAACTTCAATATTGGAGCTTAAGATGACTTTCGAAAGCCACTTATTCTTATTAAATGAGTCCTTGAAGCTATACCTACCTACATTCCAAAATGTATCTTAAACCCAAGAAAGAAACTTTGCTATAAAATTTTATTGTCAAATTCATTAGATCACTATATTATTCCATGAGTAAACCCGACAAGAATATAGTATCCCTAACGCTTTTGGAAGTTGAGATTTTAAAAACTTGCATTCATGCTTTAGCAACTAAAACATTAACCGAGAGATTAAACTACCAAATAGTTATAAAACCCTTCTAAATTATCAACACCCATCAAACTAAAATCCAAGCTACCAAGCATCGAGCCCATCTAAATCATGTGAATCCCACCAGAATTTGCCTCATTCTCCATTCTCGCTGGACGTCGTTAAACGAACGCATGGGTGAGATATCCAGTGCACTACTGTAATTGACGTTGGTAAAGGCACTTTCAAATATGTTGTTGTTAACGTGGTAAGCCTAGTTCGATATGGAAAGGCCATTATTAAACCATTAAACAGCAACGAGGTCTTCGTAACATTGGTTAAATAATACGGACAAAAATATTCAGTTTTGCTGCAAGCTGTCTATTTTGTTTGGACCGTCCATTTTCAGACCATATCCGGGGATGGCGGTAAGAGAAGTCAAAATCAAATTATTTATTGAATGACGTCCCCGTGAAGTAGGGTTTATAATTGATATAACACATCCAAAACAATCGCCTTCATTGTGAGGTCTACATATTGATTTCACCCACTTTCATCCCTTCTTTGATTTCACCCACCTTCTTCCCCTTTTTGAGAATTTCCCATTAAAATATACGAAACCTATCACTTATTATTGCGAACCCCAAGCATTTGGGAATTTTTTTTTTTTTTATCTCATCTTAAAACCAGATGGTACAAGTTCCTACGCCTGCGTAGCACATCGCATAAAAATAAATAAACAAATACTCTGATTCTGTGTAACGTACTGACCTCATAGAAATGATAACGTGGTAGTCTCAGCGACCGACCCATGGACTTGTAACTAATTAAAGAATGATTACATAAATCGATTGAATATGGAATAAATATGGACACTGCAGACAAATCCCTGCTGCCCACGTTGATTCCCATGAGCTAACAAACAACTTAGCGCGCGCCCGCGATAGAAAGTAACGTCAAAGTGACAGCATTGTTTGTGCAAATGGAAGCAGCACATTGAAATAACGTTATGTCTGCAATAATTGGAGTGAAGTAACAAGTACAAGGTTGTAGCTTTCGGCTATGGACATTTGATCTTGCAATTGATCATTTTGAGATGTACGTCTATGGCACGATGAAAGTAAAGCATTTTGCTCATGCTCCTGCACCTGATTTTTCTTCTTCAAGCTTTCTAACACCATACTTGCTGTCTCTATTCCTGTTCATTCATGATAACAGTCCATCAAATAATTTAAAACATTATCACTGATACTTGTGTCTATATTATCAATGATGCTTGTAGAATCAACTAGATCATATTACGGTATGGTTGTTAAATTTTATCACCCAAGTAAAAGCACCACAGACCTGAAAGGTAGCCACCATGTACATATCCATTGAATTTCTCGCTCGTGTGTTCTCCTGTGAAGTAAACGGGACCCACCGGTGCCTGCACTCAAACCACATTTTATGCATTTGAGTTTCATACATATCTTCAGAAGAATTATAAAACAACCTTCTTGTTCTTCGTATATATATTTTAGCTTTACCTTTATGTCGTGGAAGTGCTTCTTGTCCACCAAAATAGGATAATTACTGTAGCTCCCTCTCTGAAACCGGTTGCTCCACCATTTTGGAACCAGAATTTCCTCTGCTTCAGGAATGCCATCGCCAAATATTTTTCTGAGCACCGACATTGCTTCTGCTTTTGTCTCCTCATCACTTTGTGCCTCTACGCGCTTCGATTCCTCGTCAGTGACTGTTACAACCAGTATGTTCGATCCTGGATACGCTTTTTCCATGTGCTGCAGCATAAATAATAGTTTTAGTAAAATGATATTATTATGTTGTGAACCCGTTTTCTGCATAGTAAAACTATTCGGCCATAATACCCACCTGCCAGAAAGTGTAATATCCACGCTTTGGGTGGGCATAAAGGAAGAATTCCTTGCCATCCCCGGTGGGCCAGAACTTAGTGGGAAATTTCAGGAATATCTTTGTGTAAGTTCTAATATCGCAGTTGAAGAAAGTTTTTATTTTCCAACACTGCACACCAATGGTATGAAATCCATTATTGGTCAACGATAATGTACATACAGAATTGTCGTTAATATGGACGAAAGAAAAAAGTAAACAGAATTGGGTAGGTGATGTGTTTACAGGCAGAGGAGGGCTAAACTTGATGAGATCACTTTGAAGGACTCCCAGGCTAACGGACGAAATAACATATTTGGCCATGTAAAGTGACCCATCTTCTGTCTTAACCCTAGCGCCATGATTCGTATATTGTATTTCTGTGACCACCTGCAACATCAAACGTACAAATCCGTCAGAATATAGATCGAAAGTCTGTAATGTGAAGATTCGATGATCTGTCCGTCCTTTACGCAATCCACAGAGCTTGTACCTTGTTCAATTTTAGTCGGTCATCCACCACATGTCCGCTGCCAGAATATTCGAGAAATTCTTCTGACAATTTAGAGACGATATGTTCGTAGCCTCGATCGTCAGCAACCATGAATTCCTGCTCCCCAAATTCGGTGAAAGTCGGGATGGGCTCTACTTCTGTATTGACATTAGTAATTGATAATTAGTAGCCAGTCACAATTGCAATGTTTGTGTAAATAATACCGAAATGAAAGTTATGAAAAACATACCTGCCATCTCAAAATCATGCAAAATATAATCTATTGCCAATTCCAATGGCGTTGATGGAATGCTGAAGCATTTCATAAACAGTTAACCGCATTAGAGGCTGCGAATTTATGAAAAAATTATTAATTCTGAAATCAAGCTCTGAGTACTTACAATTCCTGAGATTTCAATTCTTCCAATGGCGAAACGAAATTAGCCACTGTTGAAGCAGCTTCAATGGCCAACGCACGATTAGCAGAATCCACTGCTAACTCATATGAAGGTGCTGCAACAGATTCAGGGATTCGAGCACCGCTGTCGTACACACACGTCGTTTAAATTCATTAATCAAATGACTGCTTATAGATATAGTGCATCACCAGAGCAGGAGATACAGGAAATTAATTAGGCTGAATACCTGGGGTCATATATGTTGAATACCGCATTGCTATAATCAGAATAGCAGGTGCGGAGGCTGTGTTTGTTGGCAAGTTCCCAGATGGGATTCATATTGTTACCACCAACGCCTGTCACCCACCCTGCACCACTCTCCACTGTAAGGCCAGCGAACTGATGCTTCATCAGCCGCCCACCGATTCGATCTGAGGCCTCCAAAATGAGGAGGTCTTTGATTCCATTGTCTGCCAGAACCTTTGCAGACATGATTCCTACAATCCAAGTTACACATGACAACGATAAGCATGTAAAAATTAAGAGATGATCCGATTCCACGCACAGACAAACTAAACACATGACCCGTCCCTCCAGTTCACCCTGTTGAGTTTGGTTACCTGAAATGCCTGCGCCGACTATAATGACGCTGCAAGATGAAATTGATGAATCCATGGTACGCGCTTAAGGAGCTATAGGCTTGGATGACTGAATACTGAGGAAATGTGAACGATAGATGTGTATATATATTGTTGAGGAATTGGTTAGACAACGTCAACGCTCAATTCAATCAATCACGTGGGAAACGTGGTTGAGAATGGGTTGTTGAGTCAAACTCGTTTCCCGAGTACCTTTCGACTCAGCAGGGTCGATTTAATTTCAAGATTCTTAAAAACTGACCATGTCCGTTTGTTCTGTAACGGAAGGCAGGTCACTATCATCATCATTAACAAAATAGTGTTGTGTGTCAGATAATTTTTGCTTTTCTCAACTCTCAAAATTTTTTCGAAAGTTTTTACTGGATTTTTAATTAATTTAAGTTTTTACTGGATTTTTAATTAATTTAAAGATTTAGAATTTGATGGAATATCAACCGTATATTTGAATATTAAATTTATGTTTGAGATTTTTGTGATTTATATAGCATAATATTATTTTTAGGATTAATCCTATATCTTTAAATTATTAATAATCATCTTTACGAGATAAGGTGAGAAAAAATTATATAATTTTTATAAAATAGACCGATACATTATTGTTCAATTCTTCTTGGAACTACAACAGTGGAAGATTAATTAAACATAAAAATTCTAATTTTAAATTAATTAAACATAAAATTCTAAATTCTTATTTATATAATTATTTAAACATAAATTCTAATTTCTTATTTTATTAAAAATCGAAAAAGAAAGAATAAAAACTATTTATAATATAGTTTTAAATTATTAATATTTTCAAATAAATTAAAATATTTAATAATTTAAATTTAATATTTTCAAATAAATTATTTTTGAAGGCCTTTGTTGCTTGTGGAGTTTATGAAAATGCATCTTTCTTCAATAATGTTGTTAGAGGTGCCGCTAGTCTCCTATAATTCTTAACAAATATGCAATAATACCCTAGCAACCCAAGAAATCCTCGCAGATGCTTTATGGATGTGGGGATTTTCCATTCCTTAATGGCTTTAATTTTGCTAGGGTCTACCTGTTATAGACATTTTTGGGCACGTCAACCCCAACCATAAATGTCCATAAACTGAGGGCTCCTAAGTCCCTAAAAGTGTTGCTTCACTGCCTAAAGGAACAAGGTCAGCTCATTACATCATCTCCCAAAAGTTCTCCACTGAAAACTGCTCATAAATGGTCAAAACTGGACCATACTGAAAACCCAGTGTAGAGGGTGCGATGCATATCACCTTCCTAGTCTACAAGGTGTGATGCATACTGAATTGCTCCTCTGTGGGGTGCGATGGTCGGGAATGGACAAATGGTAGGGACAAAATGCGAGGTGGAAGATCATGGAATCTTCCAGAAGCTTCCCCTTTGACACTTGCCTCTCTGTTTTCGACCAGAGATGAGTAAGAGATCATCATTCTCCAGGTGGAAGCAGGAACTATGAGAGAGAGGACACTAATCAAGATCCCAGAAGATGACTAACCTCCCTATAATGTTATGAAACCAGCTCAAGAAAAGATAGAAAAGATGGATCCCTTAGAATTCAGCCTCTTCGAGGGGGAAACCTCCTTTACATTACATAAATGAACAATTCTTGGATGATACAAATGAAGAGACCTCCTTTCTATATATAGGAGTCTAAGGGGTCATAACATAATCAAAGCCTACATAACAATAATAATGTAAGGGCACAATAATAACAACATTGGGCTTCTATGGGGCACAGTAGTAACAATATGGGCACAACAATATTAATAAGGGGTACAACTACAATAGTAATGGGGTAATCACTAGTATTATGGGGACCCAACATACCCCTCTCCTTCAAAAAAAGTGTTGTCCTCAACGCTTGAGTAGTTCTGGATGCCTCTGTATAAAAGTATCATCCTCCCATGTGGAATCTTCAGCAGATAAGTTCTTCCACTTGATAAGATACTTTGAAATTGATCAATTTCGTAGCTGTCGAGTTCTTGTTTCTGTGACTGCTTCTGGTTCCAATATAATTTTTCCTTCCTCGTCAAGTTCTGGCAATATTATTTGAACTGGGAGCTTATCGCCTATAACCTTCTTTAAACATGAAACATTGAAAACTGGGTGCAATCGAGAAGCTGCAGGAAGCTCTAATTTGTATGCCATAGTACCAATCTTTTGCACCACCTTGTACGGACCATAATACTTTGGTGATAATTTATTATCATTCTTAGCTTTGCTTGAGGGACATTTGATTATATGGTTGTAGCCTTAAAAATACCCAATCACCTACATCAAAACTTCTTTCACTGTGATGTTGATCTGCCTGTTGTTTCATTCTATTTTGTGCCAACACGAGGTTATCCTTTAAGAGTTGGAGGACTTGTTGTTGATGTTCGATGTGATGTTCCACTGCCTGAACCTTAGAATTTTCTCCTAAATATGATGTGATGGATGGTGGTTGATACCCATAAAGTGCCATAAATGGGGTCATTTTTGTTGCTGTATGGAAGGAAGTGTTATACCACCATTCAACCAAAGGCAACCATTTGACCCATTGTGTCTGTTTATCAGATAAAAAACAACGAAGATATCCTTCCAAACATTTGTTTACTATCTCAATTTTCCCATCAGATTGAGGATGATAAGATGAGCTATGAGCTAACTGAGTACCAAGACAAGAAATAATTCTGTCCAAAAATTTCCAGTGAAAATGGGATCTCTGTCACTTACAATAATCTTTGGGTTTCCATGTAGCTTTTGAATTGTTTCCATAAATGCAATAGAAATTGTATTGCTTTAAATGGATGTGATAATCCACAAAAGTGCGCATACTTGGTAAGTCTGTCAACTACCACCATGATGACACTCTTTCCCTCAGACTTGGGTAAACCTGTGATAAAATCCATTGAAACCTCCTCCCAACGTTGGCTTGGAATGGATAAAGGATGTAATAGACTCGGTGTCTTAATTGTTTCAACTTTATTTTGTTGGCAAACCAAACATTCCGCCACAAACTTTTGATATCTGATTTAAGGTCCTCCCAAAAAAATTCCTTCTTAACCCTGTGGTAAGTTTTTAAAAATCCCGAGTGCCCTCCTAAGGGAGAAGTGTGCAATTCCATAAGAATCTTTTGTTTTAGCTGGGAATTCTTACAGAGGTATAAGCGATCTTTGTACCATAATGAATCATTTTTCCAGCTAAATGTATCAGACGTATTAGAATCTTGTTGTAATTTTCGAATAAGTGCCCACACTTCTTCGTCATTCTTCTATTCCTCCCTTGCTTTGTTTATCCAATCTGGTTGGATAATAGAATGGCGCACAACAATGCTTCCACATCCTCATCCTTTCTTGAGAGTGCATCTGCCACCACATTTTGCTTCCCTTTTTTGTAGATGATTTCAAAGTCATAACCCAACATCTTTGTGACCCACTCTTGTTGCTCTTCAGAGGATAACCTTTGTTCTAAAAAGTATTTAAGG
>APFE030471722.1:90480-131097 GCA_000404065.3 Pinus taeda
TAGATAAAGCGTAGCAAGCCGCTTCTTGCATTTTTACAAGTTTCATCAAACTTTTACCTTTTTTTATCTCTTGAGCCAAAAACAAAGTTTCAAATTGAGTTGAGCTTTCTTGCCGGAGATTCACCCTTGTACTAGCCTCTGCAAGTATGCCCAACTTACCCCTCTTTCTCTTCCTTCCAACTTCCTTGACTTCAGTGAATTTCTTCTTCACCAACCTAAGTCTTCTATTTAGGACCAAGTTTTGTACATATAGATTTTTGACCTGCCTATGCAGAGGTAAGACCCATTTAAATTTGTATTTTTACTTATCAACAACATTCTCAACAAATTCCAACTACCTAAACACATACAATTTGTCCCCGTGATCCTTTTCTTCAAGCTAATCTACTTGTTGTTGTACTCCTTCAAGTTGTTCTAGTAACTTCTCAAATTATTGCTCATTAAAATAATCTTCCTTTTAGGTTGAATAGTCTCCACTATTTGCATTTGTAGCTTGGCAACAGACCTAGTTGTAGGTCTCCTTGACTGCTCTACTGCCTCCTTCTACTCCTCCACATTAATGACCATTTTGCCTTTGCCTTTGTCAACATGTTCCAATGTTTCCTTTGATGGCTCTTGTTATCACTCTGTTGTGGCCAGCAACACCCCCCCCTTGTTCATTTAAGTGTTGTCCAAAATACTAAATGAATGGGGACCCTTAGTTAATTTTTAAGAAAAAGAAAGTTTTTCCTTTCTTCAAAATAAGGTTACCATCGTACGCTTAGAAAGGTCTTTCGAATATTTTTTTAACCTAAGTCTACGATAAGGTAAAAGTCTTTAAAACTGCGTTGCGAAAAAGATAGGAAATGCCTCCATTCCTCTATAATATCAGTATGCGCAAGACCCCCGTGTTAAGCATAACATCGTATCGCAATGAAGTAATACTCATAAGGAAAAACTTCAAGATTTACCGATCTATGATAACACCGATCGCAAGATCGCATATAGTAGAAATGAACTGGCAAGATTTGGAAAACATTAAACTTCTACGACCTGCGATGTTGCGATCGTTGCGATGGTGCAATATGCAATGTTGCGATTTGCGATGGCGTCATTTGCGATGGCATGATCTTCGATGTTACGTAAGCAAATCATAAAACACTTAATCACAAATCCTTCGGGCACGCCATTCAAAGAAAAGCCACTTACCATAATCTGACTCACGATCATGCGCTTTTAATGATAGTAAATGAATTAGTTGTCAGTTATTAAATCAAATGAAGACGTGTGCTTTTGTAAAGAATTACTTCACGTAAAGTGGCATATTTGATATATTTGTTGCATTTAAAAATCTCCCATCATCTTTCTTAATCAGTCATTTCCACTTCACTCGTAATCTGCAGGAACGAAGAGCTGAGACGCTTCAAAGCCAAACGCAGGAGCAAATGGGAAAGAAAAATAAAGCTCAAGGCTCTAAGGCGAAGGAAAAGACTAAGGAGATGGCGCCTTTGTATACAGACACTGCCTGCAACAGAGACGTAGGAATTTTGACATGGGAAAGCATGTACAAGTTGCTCGAGGAAGAAAATCCTAGAGTAATGAAGGTTGATACTGTCGCAGGCTCACAACGCTCTTTCGAGGCGTCCTTAGAGGAGCTAGCATGTTCATTTCTTCACCGGATAGCAGCTAGGCCCAATATTTTACCGTATGTAGATATGATCAAGTGGATACTTGACAATGCAGAGTTGAACAACAGACAATTCAAGGTTCAAGGACATGGGCTCATGGGATCATTCGCCGCGCAAGATTTAAAGCTTATGTATCATCTTCCTGAACTGCAGACGACTTACAATGCACAATTTGTCAAGAAATTTGCTGCAGAGAACCCAAACCTAGCCGAGACCACTAAATATTGGTCCAGGAAAGAGGAGCCACTCAAAAAGGACAAAAACGGTATGTACAGCACTAGTTCCCTCACCTCTCCGTATTGTTTTGCTGCGGTCATGCTTTGCAGATTATTTGGGATGCCGGATATCAATAAATTTTCGTCTGAATGGCTACCACTAATAGACGTTGCCACAAACGCCGATATTATGAATCAGGCCAAGATATTTTCTGGTAATCTATACACGGCTGTTATGAATTACCGGTCTAAAAGATCCTTGTCTCAAAGGGTCTATCTTCCTTTTTATCTGTCAGCATATGTTATGGATAAGGAATTCTTAGCTTGGCAGGATGAAGAGGAAGGGAAAAGAGCAAGTGCACCCAGAATAAACGAGAGTCATAAAGAATTGCTCTTTAATAAATGGGACGATCAAATTAGGCAGGCAGAACAAGCAGCGGAGACAACGGCCACGCAGGCAAACATTCTTATCGACTGTGTAAATGAGAATTTACACAGGGCCAACTTAATCGAGGAGACCACCCCAAGGTACCTACCAAATAAATTATGACTGGAAGCAGAATGGAAGCAAAAGGCACAGGAAAAGGGAAAAGTGATCCAAGCATTAAACAGGTTAAATTGGGAGTGTTACTGGGCATACTTGGTCAAGCCACACAGTCAATGGATGACTGTGAAATGCATCATAAACACAGCCAAAAAAGTAGTGCCAGCTCTCATAGATTCTGTTTTCGCAGCCCAGCTCAGCACAAAAGTCGGCCAACCGACTCTTCTCAAGTCCATGATGAACACTTGCAGGTTTAAGGACCAAGTTGAGAAGTAGCCTTATTTTTAGAAGTTTGTTTTTTCTTTTTATTAGATTAGAAAATGGATGGTCATTTGAAAACCGTATCCTAAATTTTGTAAAGACACTATTATTAGAATTAGGAAGTAGTATTTTAACCCTTCTCATGCATTTAGAGAAGGGTCCAAAGATTTTTCAAAAACTTGTCCTCGGAACATGCACTTCTGCACCCTGAGAGGAGGTTTTGATGAATGGATGGATCAAGATTTATTAATGTTTGCATTTGATGTCTGCTACTGATGTTGTACTTTTTTACTCTTAGTAGATGTTAGAACAAGTAGAGATAAATCGTTTTTGCTTGAAGTTTATGAGTAGGATTAGTCATAAATGGTACTTTTATCTCTTGGCCATTTATGCTTATTTTCTTGAAGTGATTTATAGTTTTCAGTTGTTTATATGTTATTGCATGAATATATGAGTTACCATTTGGCACTTCTGTACGGTGGAGTCATTTATTTATGTCTGATATATGAATAACTTATTATGCGATATGCTGTTCACAACTGTTTTGCCTAACTTCTTATGCAAAGTGGTTTATCTTAATTGATTTCTATTCTTATGATAGCTGAATGATCTTTATTACTAGTTGTTGTTTGAAATCTCTCTAAATCGCATAATAGAAGATATACACCCCGGGTTAGCGTAGATTAGATGTGTTGTTTCTCATTAGATTACAATAGCATAGAGTTAGTTTAAGAATCTGAATTAAATTAGCTTTAAGTACTCTTACATCAGCATCATTCAACTCTACACACACACACACCCTCAGATTGGGAAACTGGTTCCATTATCCCCAGTCGGACCCGCTATACCAAACAGATAAGGAGCTGCCAACCAAGGTCTGGACCGGGTGGGTATCCCCCTTGTTGTCGACCCGATTTTCGGGGCTTCAACACACTCCAAGAAACTCTCCTCGGTTGCAGCTTGGAGATGCCTGGTAAGATATAATCTTCAATATTGTTCTCTGAACTATTGGAATGGATGATGGTTTGGATCAAGCCAAATAACCATTTCAACTTTGTTTTTCACTCAAGACATGCATGAACACCCTCAGCTTTACAAGGATTTAGACCACTAATTGTCAATGGTTTGTAGATTCAATGGATAGATGGAGAATACTAACTGCAGCAATAGATGCATACATAAACATATATGAATGGCCAACTACAGGAGGCTAATGAAACTTGCAAATCTAGTTTATAAATGTAGAGATAAGATGACAATTATCTGGCAATAGACACAATAGAAAACATGAATAACCTATTCATGTGCAAGCATAGAACAACAGAGAAAATGGAATTGACCATGTAATGGAAAAAGAAGCTTATATTGCTAGAATGAAGATGAGAAGCTTGAAGGAATAGAGTAGCAATAATCTCCAGAAGTTGAACCTTTGTTACATCTAGTTTTCAACATTTTATAGGCCTTTTACAATGCTCTTGAGATCTCAAAGGCTCAGAGTCTTAATCTGTTTGATGTGTCTTGTTAACTGATTGATTCCCTCAATAAGAAAGCATGTCTCAGAGGTTTTCTCCTTCTGACAGAGGAATAACCAAATTCAGGTAGTTTGATGTGCTATCTCGAAGCTCTCTTATTCCAGAGATGCCCCATGATGTTTGTTTTGATGAGGTGCGCTGTGGCCTTTGATATTTATGTTTGTTTTGGACAAATTCACGTGCTATGTTGTGTTGTGCTGCTCCTCGACCTCTTTGTTAATTTGGGGATGAGTTGTGCTTGTTGTGGTCCTTTCAAAGGTTTAACAATGCATGCTTTCTGTTAAAACAGAACAACGCTACCATATGGTAGACCTCTATTGAAAACAATGATTGTTTCCGTTTTAAATAGAAAACACAAAAACCCTAAGAAATCCCACCCCTCTCTGTCCTTTTCAGACTTCAAAATTCCTCAAAAATGGTTTATCCTTCTATTGGGTCCGCCCTTTGGGTCATTGTTGCTTATCGCAGGTGGCCTGGTCCTCGTATCCCGAAATTCATTTAAACACTGAAAACACTAAAAATTGGCCTTAGGTGGACCTGAAAATATATATATTTTCATTTCCAGACCCTTTCAGGTCTGGGAGTCATCACTATCGGCGCTACCTTGTGCTCCCTTTATATTTCGTTATACGCTTAAAAAAAACTTTGAAAACACATGAAAACAACCCTCGACAAACTTTAAATATTATGTATTTCCCTTTTTAGATACTTTCGGGTCCAGGACTCATTGATATCGGCGTTGCCCTATGTTCCTTTGTATTTTGTTATATAACAAAATACATTGAAAATGCATTAAAACCAACCCTTTTTCGGATCTCAAATAATATAAAATATCCTTTATATAACTGTCAAGTCTAGTTATCACATCACCCTTATACTTGTGCATAGGCCCTGCCCCTTGGTTAGCGCCGATAGTCGTATACTGATGCGACTTGTCGTAATTACTTCTCGCTCATGTCAAGGGACTTTGTTTTAATCACCAATACCCCACCAATGCGACCCATCGATCTGATCATTAGAGATCGCTGATCGACGGTGTCTTGTGCCCTTTCTTTAAGCCATCCTCTTTATTGTGCCAATTGCGACTAGCCCCTTAGATATGGGTCGTTGATTAGCCAAATATAATTACTTCTACTTTTTCCATGATTTAAGTTCGTGATTTTGTTTTTTCATGGTTTTCAAGCATTTTTTTCCTCTTGATGTTGTATTTCCGCCCTTCCAAGGGCTCTCCTCTTGCGCTGATTTTGACCTTTTGGATGATTTTGAGCAAATGCTGAAGATTTCAAGAGCATTTTTGGATCCATGGGTATGATTTTAAGCAAATTTGGAGACTTTAAGAGCACATATGGATCCAATTTTGGGCCTTTTGCCAGCGAGGCTAACAATGGCTCCTTCTGGGGAAGAAATCCTCCCTATGAGGTTTCAAGGATCATAGATCAATGCCTTTCCTGTAAAACAAAAATCAAATCTTCCTTCTAGTGTTCCATTCGGCATGGAGTCTATTTTGCAAAATAAAAATTGAAAAAACATGTTTACAATAACAAGGATTTAGAGCCTTAAACGAAATAAAGTTTCAAGAACCACCCATTTACTGGGCTACCAAAAGTATCTCGTCCTTCCAAACTGTGCAGAATGAATGTATTGTTCTGCTAAATTTGAGCGATGAGAAACGAACTTGTCCATAAGGAGTCAAACTTGCTATGGTTACCTTTCTTTTCCTTAAATGCACCCCATTTTAGCACCTAATTACCAACTTCGAATTTGTCCACTTTTGCCTCCTTGTCAAAGGCTTTTTTGATTTTCTTCTGATGAGCCTTTGACTTCTCAACCAACTGCTCTCTGATCTGCTGTAGTTCAACCTGGTTATTCATTCTTCTTACCATGTCATTCTCTTCATCTTGTTCTTCTTGCAAGAATTTAGCCATGGGGAGAATTAGCTGGATAGGGAAAACAACATCAGTGCCATAAACTAGTTTAAATGGAGAATTCCCTATGGACATTTTGATGGTAACTCTGTTAGCCCATTGTAAAAACTTCAACTTGGAATCCCAGCTCTTTTTGTTGTCCTCTAACAGTTTTTTTATTACCTTTACCAGAATCCTGTTAGATGATTCTACCAGGCCATTGCCTTGAGGATAATATGAGGTAGAATGCACCACATAAATGCCCATGGATTCAATCATGTCCACCAATTTGTTTGCCTTGAAATCCACTGCATTATCAATGACTAGTTTGGTTGGACAACCAAATCTAGTGAAAATATTCTCATTCAAGAACTTTATGACAACTTGATGATTGGCATTATTATTGGGAATAACCTCAATCCACTTGGTGAAATAATCAATGGCTACTAAGATCCATTTGCGTTGGCCACTCGAATTTGGTTTGATCTTACCTATAAAGTCCAAGCCCCATTGTTGGAAGGGACCACTAACATGTACTGGCTTCAAGGTCAAAGATTTTAGCTGTTGTCTTCCTGCAAACCTCTGACACTTGTCACAAGATTTCACAAAAGAAAACACATCAGAGAACAGAGTAGGCCAATAATACCCAGCCCTCAACATTTTGTGGGCTGTGGTTTTCCAATAATGATGCCCTCCACATATGCTAGAATGGAACTAGTGTATGACTTCCACAACTTATTCTTTATCTAGACATCTTAAGAGGATTCCCAATGGGTCTTTCCAATAAAGAATATTTTTATTAATGCAGAATTGGGTTGATCTAAGTTTAATGGCCCGAGCTTGACTTGAGCTAAGCCCTGGAGGGACTTCTAGCTTTTGCAAAAATGAACTATGCTAGAATACCATTCACAGGTGGCTAGATTTTCCGCCAAAGATTGCTTCTACTTCTGTTCTTCTACTACTCCCTCTGTATGCTTATCATATGAATTTAGACCTATGCAATTATGTCTAACAAGCTGCAATTTTCTTTAGTCATAAGTTTAGCCAAGCCCTGGTCTTCGACAAGCTTAGTGGACTTCACCTCTATGTTAAAATCTATGAATTTTGCAGTCCATTTAGCTCTCTTTCCATCAATATTTGGCTGAGTTAAGACATCTTTTACTGAGGCTGAAGGTACATATGCAACCACTTTGGAATGTAGAATATAAATTCTGAATGCTTTTAAATATTTTATGAGAGCATAAGCTTACTTTTCAATAAGGTCATACCTTCAGCATCTCTTAGAGTCTTTCTAAAAAATGCCATGGGGTGCTCTATGCCTTCATCATTTTTCTGCAACAGAACTGTTGCAAGCGTATCATAAGAGGAAAAAAGAGAAGATACAAAACTCCTTAGTGTAATCTGGGCTGATTAGAGTGGGAGCTTCCATGATGGCTTGCTTGATGGCTTCAAAAGAGCTTCTTGAAGAATTTGTCCATTTTATTTCTAACCCTTTCTTTAGCATGGAAGTGATGTGCTTCACTAGCTTTGCAAAGTTTGGAATGAACCTCCTTACAAAGTTAATCTTACCCAGGAAGGATTGAATGTCCCTTTTTGACCATGGGATGGATGATGTCTGAATTGCTTGAACCCTTGCGAGATCAATCTTCACACCTTTAGCAGAAGCAATATGTCCTAGAAGTTTTCCTTCTTCTGGAGCAAACTGTGACTTCTTTGGGTTCACTGAAATTCCAAACTGTCTGCACTTTAAGATACCTTCTTCAAATGCTGCAAATGCTAGGTTTTTGTGAATGCTAGAGAAGTCTGTTATGTCATCAAGATAAATAAGGACAAACTTGTCCTTCTCTCCCACAAAAGCTATGTCCATGGCCCTCCGAAAAGTAGCCTCAGCATTCACCAGTCTGAAAGGCATCTTGGAGTACATTAAAGAACCCCAAAGAGTAGTGAAGGTGGTCTTTTCCTGATCTTCAAGATGTATATAAATCTGATTGTAACCTGAAAATCCATCTAAGAAAGACATGACTCTAGCCCCTGAAACTCTTTGCAGCAAGTGTTCCATCTTAGGCAACGGATAGTTATCTTTTTTAGAGCACTTGTTCAGATTTATGAAGTCAACACAAAGCCTGATTTCTCCATTTTTCTTTCTTACTACCACAATGTTAGATATTCACTTTGAATACCATAGGGGAACTATGATTTTGGTATCCAACAACTTCTTGATTTATTTCTTAATCAAAGGAAATAAGAGAGGGTTGATAGGTCTTAATTTCTCCTTAGAAGGGATGGTGTTCTTTTTTAGTGGAATTTTATGTTGAATGATGTCTCAATCATAGGTTTTAAGATTGTTGTACTCCTAAGAAAAAATCTTAGCGAATTGCTTCATGAGGGTGCAATACTTAGAATTCTGGGAAGAGGACAAATGAGTGGACAAATTTATGTATTTCGGATGGGTTGGGCTCCTTATATTGTTTTTACGAACAACAAACTCATTTTCTGCTTCGGCGGGATTATAAGGCACATCGTTATGATCGAACAATTTCTCTAGAGGTACCAATCCCTTTGGTATATGGTTACTAGGTAGTTGGATGATGCTTCCTCAACCGATCTCATTTTTTAACATGGACTGGACGCATTCTTCCATTGTTTCATTTTCCTGATCGATGTGGATTTCAAAAAATTCCTCAACGACTTGCAAAAACCTGTCAATTTCATCATTGTCTTCAAAAAATTTCTAGTATTTGACACTGTTAGGAAGGGATGGTCTATATTTCACCTGAACTTCATGTGCCAATTTAGGAGGCAAAGGAGGAATAAACATGCTAGCAGACACAACAAGGGAGTCGGCAAGCTGGTTCATCATTCTTGGAATGTAAGAAATGCTGAAATTATTAAAGGAGTCCTTGAGCCTTCGTACCTCATCTTTGTATGATTTAAACCTTGGATGCTTAGCTTGGAAAGTTTTATTTACCTGCTGAATAATGAGGTTTGCATCTCCAAACACTTTCAGGCCTTTGATGTCAATTTTTTTAGTAGTGCTTAAGCCCATAATCAAAGCTTCGTACTCTGCTATGTTATTTGTTACCTGAAAGGTTAATTTGAAAGATAAATGAATGTGTGGGGGACACAAGGACTACACCTACCCTAGTGGCTTCCTTAGAGCAAGCTCCATCAAAGAACATGTCCCAAATCTGTGGGCCTTCTTCCTCAATGATCTGGAAAACTGGTTTTTTACGTTATGTGGAGGCCAACTCAGATTCTTCAATATGAAGAATACATGCTCCAAAATCAATGTCAGCAACATAGATGGTATGATTAGTGGGATTCCTTTCATCGCTGATGATATAAGAGAACTAAGCTTCTTTGTATAATCTCCTTCTCTCACCTCCGAAAACTGGGATAGTAGCATAGGACAGATCATTTTGTAATAACCCACCTAATCTCTTGATCCAACCTTTAGAAAGTAGCATGCCAAACTCAATGGGTACATCTACTACCATAATATCCATCATCATGCTTTTCATGGGTAGCTGAGATAAAGTGATGGCTAAGTCCTTCATTAATCCTAGACATTTCACTTTTCTAGAGTTAAAAGAAAATAAGTCATGATAAGGCTGGGTGATGTCAAGACCCAACTCATCCATGACAACCTTGGGAATTAGATTATGGCTGGCTCTAGTGTCCAAAAGGTAGTTGTGAAGGGTTTCTTCATGAATAGTCAGAGAGACATAGAATGATGGGGCGTTGTCTTCACAATTTTCAATCATAGGGTTGAGAATAACAACTAGCTTGTCATCTTACAGATTTACATACTCAGTGGAGGCTTGGATGGCTTTAGGCTCAAGGACCTCGAGGATGGATCTTTTGAAGGACTCATTCTTCACTAGTTCAATCAGAAGCATAGGTATTCTTAGCTTCTGGATTTCTAATTGAAAACTGAAAGGAGAAGGAGACTTGTCAAGGCCTCTTACCTCATGGGCTAGAGCTTTGAGGATGATGTGATCAACTACCAGTTGCTTTTGCTTATTAGCTTGCTATACTGTAAGGACAATAGCTCTTTAAATATGAGCTTCCTTGCCATTATTCATCTTTCACCTCATATTATATCTTTGTTGATCTTCAGTTTGTAGAACAGATTCACCATCCCATTCTTGGATGATCTGGTCATTGAATAATGACTTTTCATAGGCAGCCGAGGTCAAAAAGGAAGAATTTCCATTGTCTTCCAGATAATGGATCTCATCATCTTCTTTAAACTGCTCTTCTTCCATGACTGCATTTTGAAAAGGGGCCTTCACCCTTTGGCCTTCATTGGCATCTTTGCAAAATTTGCAACTGCTCATTAGTTCTTCTATATGGATTTGGATTTGGATTTCTAGGAGTAAAGGTATTGGGAACTCTCCCTTTCCCAGGGTGCTACTCAACCTTTAATTTGGAGATTTCAGAGGCTAATGAATCTATCATTTTGGTCATTTTATCAATTTTAGGATCAGAGGATGATGAAAACCCACCCCTCTATTTTCTTCTAACAACATTTCCCTTCAGCTTCTCTGTAGCCATGATGTTTGATTCCACTTCCTAGGCTACATCCTACATGTTAGCCAAAGTAGCACATCACCTCTTTCTCAACAGTAGGTAGAAGTCAGAATCAAAAGAACTGGAATAGGTGAGTTTAATAGAGGTAGTAGTGGGTTTTACTTCAGCTGGTATCTTGTTGTACATACAGTTAAACCTCTTATTAAAATCAGACAAAAACTCACCATTTTCGCTCTTTAAGTTCCCAAACTCAGTGTGTTAGTAGAGGAGATCCTTCTTATCCCCCAAATGCTTCAGAAATGCATCATCTAAAGCCTCAACATTTGCTATAGATATTTGGGTTAGTTCTCTAAACCATTTTCTAGCCTCTCCATCTGGGATTTGGACAAAGAATCTCATCCACACATCGTCTTCACTAATGTCTAGGTTATGAGCACAACTATAGAATGACTCAAGAAGTTCTTCAGTAGTAACACCTTCAATCCCAATGAAATTAGGCCTATATTTTTTATATTCTCCAGTAGGCATGGAATTCAAAGAAGTGGTCAGTATTAGAGGTCCATACCTAGCAGCTATGATTCTTTCCATTTTGGTGGGTGCTTGTGGTCCTGCCATAGCTATGGTGGCTATAAGAGTACTGGCGGTCTGAATGATAGAGAGCTGAGGGGTGACTGACAAGACTTAAGGAGTATGATGTACAGGAGGTGAGGTTTCCTTTGGGTTTACAACAAAAGGAGAACCTAAACAATAAGGAGCTTTATGAATCTTTGAGAGTTTTTCTTCACTACTAGTATTAGATGCTATACTCTTAACATATATTTTTTCTATTATAGGCATTTCTTAAAGAGATATAGGAGACTGTTTAGGTTTACTTGAACCTGATGCTCCTTTATACAACACCTTTCTCCCTTTGATGATTTTTTCAGTGTCAGGTATTGGGCCAGCTTGTAGCTTCTGAGGATTTCTCCAAGTATGCCTCACAAATTGAGCTAGAACTATGAAGTGGAGTCGCCAAGAGGTTGGGCCTCTAGTAGAGTTTCCAGATAGATGATTACAACCAAAAAAGTTCCCAAAATTTATCTATTATCAAACCTCGATCTATGTTGTTTCCCAGGGAAGTTGAGCTTTAGTTTCCTCTCCCCGGCAATAGTGCCAATTATGTTATCACTCCAGGAAAATCTCCTAGGTTGCAGCTAGGAGATGTCTGGTAACATATAATCTTCAATATTGTTCTCTGAACTATTGGAATGAATGATGGTTTGGATCAAGTCAGATAACCATTTCAACTCTATTCTCACTTAAGACATGCATGCACACCCTCAACAATACAAGGCTTGAGACTACTAATGCTCAATAGTTTATAGATTCAATTGATAGATGGATAATATTGACTATACCAACAAATGCATACATAAACATATATGAATGGCCAGCTACAAGAAGAAAATTAAACTTGGAAATCTAGTTTACCAATGCGGAGATAAGATGACAGTTATTTGGCATTAGACACAGTAGAAAACATGAATAACTTATTCATGTGCAAGCATAGAACAACATAGAAAATGGAATTGAACATGGAACAACAAAAGAAGCTTATATTGCTAGAATGAAGATGAGAAGCTTCAAGGAACATAGTAGCAATAATATCCAAAAGTTGAACCTTTGTTGCATCTAGTTTTCGGCCTTTTATAGGCCTTTTACAATGCTCCTAATCTCTCAAAGGCTCAGAGTCTTAATTTGTCTGATGTGTCTTGTTAACTAATTGATTCCCTCAATAGACAAGCATGGCTTCGAGGTTTTCTCCTTTTGACAGAGGAATAACCACCTTCAGGTAGTTTGATGTGTTGTCTGGGAACTCTCTCATGCCAGAGATGCCCCATGATGTTTGTTTTGATGAGCTGCACTATGGCCTTTGATATTTCTGTTTGTTTTGGACAACTACATGTGTTATGTTGTGTTGTGCTACTTCTCAGCCTCTTTGTCTATTTGGGGATGAGTTGCACATGCTATGGCCCTTTCAAAGGTTTAATAATGCATGCTTTCTGTTAAAACAAAACAACACTGCCATATTGTGGACCTCTATCGAAAACAATGACTATTTATGTTTTAAACAGAGAACACAGTATCACTGAGAAATCCAGCCACTCTGTCCTTTTCAGACTTCAGAATTCCTCAAAGATGGTTTATCCTTCTATCGGGTCTGCCCTTTGGGTCGTTGTCGCTTATCACGAGTGGCCTGGTCCCTTTGTATTTCCCTCATATCCTAAAATTTGTAAAAACATTGAAAACACTAAAAATTGGCCTTAGGCGGACTTGAAAATATATATATTTTCATTTCTAGACCCTTTCGGGTCTGGGACTCATCGCTATCGGCGTTTCCCTGTGCTCCCTTTGTATTTCATTATATGCTTAAGAAAAACTCTGAAAACACATGAAAATAACCCTCGACAGACTTTAAATATTATGTATTTCACTTTCAGGACCCTTTTGGGTCTAGGACTCATTGCCATCAGTGCTGCTGTATGTTCCTTCGTATTTCATTATATAATGAAATACACTGAAAATTCATTAAAACCAGCCCTTATGTGAATCTCAAGTAATATAAAATATCCTTTATATAACTATCAGGCCCAGTTATCGCATTGCCTTTATACTTGTGCACAGGCCCCACCCCTTGGTTAGTGTCGATAAGAATATAGCGAAGCGACTTGTCGCAATTGCTTATTGCTCATGCCCAGGGCCTTTGATTTAATTTCCGATACCCCACTAATGCAACCCACCGATGCGACCCGTCGATCTAATCATCGGAGATCACAAATCAGGGGTGTCTTGTGCCCCTTCTTTAAGTCGTCCTATCTACCGCACTGATTGTGATTAGCCGCTTAGATCTGGGCCATTGATCGGCTAGATCTAATGGCTACTGTTTAAGCCTACGATTTTGGTTTTTCATGGCTTTCAAGCATTTTTTGCCTCCTAATAATGTATTTCTACCCATCTAAGGGCTCTCCTCTTGTGTTGATTTTGACCTTTTGGATGATTTTGAGCAAATGTTGAAGATTTCAAGAGCATTTTTGGATCCATGGGCATGATTTTATGCAAATTTTGAGACTTTAAGAGCATATATGGATCCAATTTTGGGCCTTTTGCCAGCGAGGCTAACACTACTAACATCTCTTCGTCTCTCCGCCGAGTGGTTTCTGGTGACACTTTATGTCTAAGGTCCATATTCTCCTACTACATGCAAGATATTTTCACATGGGCCTTGTCCAACTAACCTTGTAACTCCCCAATTTTCTAGTTCTTTTCATCCATTTCCACTTCTCGTTGTGTGCCTTCTAGTTCCATAATTTGAATAGGTGAAGATGGAGGGCTCATAGGTAATCTCTTGGTTGTAGCTCTTGTTCTTGGCGCCATTGCCACCTTTTCTACCTCAGGGGATAAATGTAGCTTCTTAGCACTTTTCTTACCAACCAATTTTCTTTTAGTAAAAGGTTTCTTAACTGAGCTTGCTACTACAAGTGAAGCTTCTTCAACCACAACTGAAGGAGTATATTTCTTAGCCTTTTGGTTGTTTGAATATTGTGTTGACCATCCTGAAGAAACCAGGAAATCCTACCATGTATGTTTCTTCTTCTCAATCTCCTTCATTACCAGCACTTTATTAAAAAAAAATTAAATAAATTGGCCTCAATTTGACTTCCTTTTATTTGAATTCGGTCACCCATCTTACATAGACTCATAAACAGATAATAGGGGGATTCAAAGTTTTCTTGCCAGTAAAATTCATTAAGATCCCAATGTGATAGTGATACATCCTACTGAATCTCCCCTCACATGTGAAGTACCTTTGAATGACCTCCAATAGTTTTTTTATGATGATCCTGTAAAGAACTCATTGGAACATATTAACCATATTCTTTCTTGTGTTTTGGTTTAAGAAAGTCCTTGAAATCAACCAAATAAAAATCCATTCCTTTGAACCATTCCTCTCCACTCAAAGGTATCTTAATGGCCCAGTTAATGGTTGAGCTAAGATTGGAAAAGTTAAACTTCCCACCTTTGCTAAAACACCATAAAAACCCCTAAAAAATTTCTTTGTTAACTGCAAATGCTATCCCTAAATTCTTTCACAAAATCTCATACACCTTACTTGTTCAGAAGCCATCATGATCGCTGGATTTGCATTGATGGTTGTGATGTCTTGAGGATGAAAGCATACAATGGATCCCCCTTTTTGTTTTTTTTTTTTCTTTTGGAGTTAACATAGTTCCACTTTTGTCGAAATGGATATTTTAAGGTTATGAATGGTTTGTTTAGGCAACAATGTAGGTGTTTCAAATCTTGTGTCAATGTCTTAAGGTACAACCCAGTAATTCCAACAAGGTTGACAACTATAAACATCTCAGGAAAAACCTAAACACCTCGGTATATCATAATTGTTGGTAACAAAATAAACTAGGGATAGTCACAACGCACAAGCCAGAAACACAACTGTAAATAAATTAAACTTCTAAAATACCTTTGAGCATAAATTTTAAAGGAAAAGGATTTTTTACAGCGTTTAGACCAAGGCAACAATTTGCATGCAAAGGCTCTCACGATGAAAAGACAAATTGGAAACATGAAAAGAGGGAAAAGACCCACTATGTGGAATCACAGCATGTTGGGATAAAAAAACAGCACAAAGGAGGAAAAATGCAATGAATTTCAGAAAGGTGGTGATGACAATTTTATCCTATTTGCAAGCTCTAAATGATTTGCACTGGATTCTAAATGCAATTTCAGAGTTCTTTATTGATTAAAGAATGAAGATAAAACCAAATTTACACCTGTGAGGGAATCTTGATCATCGATATGTGAGAAATTGAGCACTGTGTGGACTTGCAGTGCACCCGCCTCCTTTTCATAGTGAAGGAAACAACCCAGCCAAGCTTTCTGATGCAGATAATGAAAATTTGAGCACTAAGGGATAAATGGGCAGGTTCAAATGATCGCCTTGAATTGATAGAGCGAGAGTGAATCTATTGATCGTTATTTGGAGAAAACATTATCCATGCACAACATTTTTTTTCTAAAAAGGCAGCACATTAGAAAAATGAAAGAATGTCCTTCTGACTAGTATTCCCTACTGAGATCATAAGTTGTCCTTTTGAAATGAAATTCAAATTGATACCAAATACTCTCCAAATCTATGTGAAGATCATTTCATGATTTCTTTTGATGTAGACATAGCCTCTAGACTTAGGTGGCCTCCTTATGATACTCAAGGTTTGATGATATGAGCCCTAGACTCCTCTATAATGATAAATGACCCCTCATGATTTCCAATTCAAATCATGACTCGTTGTGACCTTACAGTTCAAATTATGGCAAAAATACTCTTTTTTGAATCAACATTTTTATAATAATACTTTGACAAATTTGGCCTCTTTGTACAGAAAACCCCTTTAGACCATGACACTTATGAAATCATGACTAATATTTATAGAAATGAACTCAAACAAAATAGTAAGATAAACGTTTCTGGGATTCTTATATAATAGGATCCTAAATTTGGCTATAATGGGGATGGTATCCTCCATGTGAGGTGCCAAGCACACCGCAGACTAGTAGAATTATCCACTAGGCAATGGAGTTTGACCTTTAACTCACTAATACTGACTCAAACTAACTCGTTTGACTCATTACATATATTACAAATATTAAAACTTTGAAGAGAATTGATAACAATTCACCAAAGCCTTAGGGCCTTCTCGTCGGGCTTCAAGCTCTGATAAAAACTCTCCACACCTGCAAACAGATGTTGAGACCCAAAAACATTATACATTTTGGGAATGATAATTTCACACTATTGGAGAAATATATTAAACTACAATCTGAAACACACATTCGGAAAGAAATTCTTGCCAAGCAAGCTTATTGCACACCATTTCCTACTTAAAAGCTGAAATCAACTGCTCAATCAAATGACGCTAAAATGCCAATATAGCTAGTCCAAAAGATGTTGAAATAATGTGGTTATTTGATTATGCTTCAATAAGATCAAAACTAGAACATTAAATACCATAAACAACTCAAACTTTGAATTGAATCCAATCTTTGTGCTGGTGAACAAAATAAGATATACCTTGACCAATGATTGCAACAAGATTGTAAAATGATATTTAACATCAGGAATGATTACCATTTCTTGATAAAGAATAAATGTATCAGTATCTCCTTAATGATCATATGCAGGCTTCTCTTCATGATTTACTACTAGCTACAAATTTTGACTATCTAAACCCTCTACATAGTTAGCCATTAGGTCATTAAAACAAAACAAGATAGTTGTAATTCATTTTTAATTTTCCACATTAACTCTAGATGACTCTGCCTTAACCCACACTCTTCAACTTCATTACCTTTTTCCTATTCTGTGTTGTTAAAAAGATTGTTACATGTAGGTCGGCTGTGTTCTTAAGACTACTGAAAATCATCATTTTTCAAGTGAGAAAATGCAACAGGTAGATCTTGTTTTTGTTCATGCTCAGTCTCATGTTTGGAAGCATTCAATTCCTCATCCTCAATTTGATCTAAAATATTTCTACATGCCTGAACATTTTCTTCTAAAATTCTCATCATCATTTATAAAAAAAAATGGTTTTCTATATATCAAAAAAATTGCATTTGTATCATATGAAGGATGAGTGTCTATAGATACTTGTTTGTGCAATTCATTAGAAACCTCATATTGGTCTTCACAAACCTAGTCTTGGAATAAAAACCTAGAAAAAGAACAATCTAAATAAACAAAGGAATGAATATCTTCATACCTTTCATCATACAAAGACTTACAAGCTTGTTGCAAATTTTCATCAATTTCAGAAAATAGAACTTGACTATCATCATTTAAATCCTACTTAGTTTCCTTTTCATCCAATATGTTAGCCACCATTTCTTCTTAGTAAAGGAAAGGTTTCTTGTTCAAAGCTTCCAAAATTCCTTTATCCATGAATTCTTCGTCACCATATGTATTTTCCAAATTTTGGATAAAACCCTCAAGTTGTTCACAACAATTCTCAAACAAAAACAAAGAAGGATGATATCCTCTATATTTTTGAAAAAATGTTGAATGAAAATATTCAAGAGTTGAATAAATACTAGAAGATGGAAAACCTTCATACCAAGTGTCTAGTCAATTTAGTGTCCTAAATTGCTCTACATAAATTATCAATCCGGGTATCGTAAACTGATGAAGTGTGGTGCACTATATGTGCTTAGTTAACCTTTTTCTTACTTCGTTGTTTTATATTTTATGTTGTTTTTGGGGGTTTTGTTTCTCATGCTTAAGGAAATTAATATAAGAAAGAAAATTTATGCTTCTAAATGAAATCTCTAAATGTTAATGGACAACTAAATCTAATGACTTTTAATGTTAAAATCTAATTTCTAAAGAAGGGAGAAAGGGAAATGAACAAATCAAAACTTTGAATAGTTAGATTAATCTAATCCGGCAAAAAAGTCTATGAAATGAAAGAAAAAACAATAATGCTAGTTGAAATGGAAATCAAATACAAAACATGTAACTAAATGAAGTGTTTTGTTACTCTACTACACAATTTTGGGACAACTACCTCCTTGTGATAGCAATTGGAAGGATTCCGTACTTCATCGTTCTAAAACTGAATATGAATTTGCAACAAAATTAAATGAAAGACTAAGACTCAGAGTGAAATTACAACTAACCTACTATAACAACTAAATGAAGTGTTTTATCACTCCACTATACAATTTTGGGAGAACTACGTCCTTGTGATAACATTTGGAGGGATTTGATACTTCATTTTTCTAAAACTAAAAATGAAATTGCAAAAAAATTAAATACAAAACATGTAAAGGAAACTAATCTATTGTGTGCTCTAATGCTCCAAGCACCAATTGGAAAATACTTTCTTGGATTATTTTACTAAGCATAAATTACATAAATAGATAAATCTACAATCAACCGGTTGAACACATTTGCATGAATTAAACTTGCATGAATGGAAAATCTAAACTAAGGCATGAGGACTTGCCATTAAGGCATGTAAACCCCAAGGTTTTTTTGCAAGGAACTTAGAATCAGAGGACTATGGACTCAATAATTTACATTGAAACAGGGTTTATTTGCGAAATGAAAATGATAGGAAAGGAAAACTGAAAATGGAAGATGGCAATGGAGAGTAATAATGGCAATGGGAAATAAGCATGTAACTAAGCCTCTTGCTTTTATTTGTGGATTATGAGTGGAAAAAAAGTAATGGAAAGTGTATGTGAATGTAAATGGAAAATATAAAGGGAAATGAGGTGAATGGTTTATTATGAAATATGGAGGTAATGGAGACAATAGTATCTGGAAGTTTTGCAAGTGTTTGGATCTAATTTTGCATTAGCATGTTTGTTCTTTGTTGTTTATCATCCTCTTATGAAGCAATTTGGTCTCTTAGAGAGACACTATTCACTTGTAGTCATTTGTCCTTCCTTGTGGAACCTGCAAAAAAACTAATACTTCTTCTGCAATGGAATGTAAGACTATCAAAAGAGAGAGGTGATCAATCTCTCTAGTTATGATATTTACACACAAAACTAAGAATTCGTATTAATGAAACAAGTTCACGAAGGAAAACCAAAAGAATTTATACCTGCTTTGGAATTAGTGCCTCAAGTTAATTGTTATATCTTTTGAGAAATTTCTTCATTCTTGAAAGTTTTTGTAGCTAAAAATCTTGAATAAAAGTTAGCTATCCATTTTTCATCATTAGTCCAAAATTAATCAATACCTTCTAGAAAAGTGAGCAAATAATCTACTCATTTCATTGATTCAATTTTTATATAAATATATATATTATTTTATTTTATACTTGTGAACCTTTTGTTTTGTTTTTCATTTTGCTCCCTGAAGTTAGGCAGAATATGTGGTGTCATAGTGATAACACACACCTCAAAATTCTTGCCCTAATATTTTCCAAGCTACCCATGTGGTCATTTTTCGCTCTTGACACTTGGAACTTACAAAAGCGTGAAAGTAGCTGTGGAACAATCGATTAGCTACGGAATGTGGCTACATTCCATAGATAAACAGTTGCCAAGACATCAGATTTCTTATTTAAGTTATTGGAAAAGACATTTTATGCAGCCAAGTACCAGGAAGAAAGTCCAATACCACAGCTAGTGCACAAGACCAATTATTCATGAGCCTCTTTCTCTGTTATTCTTCAAAATTCCCTTCAATGTCTGAGAAATGAGTGACTACGTAAAGAGGACTATGTATGTGCAATGAAGCAGCTGGTAAAAAAAATGAATATGGATATGGAATGACAGAATAGATGGAGGTAAAAACGACTATGAGTATGGGATGAAACGATTTCTTCTTATCTTTATGAAATCAATTCCATCTTTTGGGGAATAGGTGGGTTTCAATGCCCTTTGATCTAGAAAAAATATTTTGTATATAGTGCATGACCTTGAATGTAAAAAGGGTTGATAGTGGAGTAAAATCAAGATATTTGAGATTTTAAGCTTTGGAGTTTCAATACAAGTAATTAATTCAACAATACAGGGATAATTTTGTTTCAGGATTCTTGTGATGTTTCTCTCTTTGTATATTTATCTTTCCTTCTAGTTTTTACATGGATTCTCCTTCTTAATTGCTTATATGAATATTATAAGTAGAATTTATTCACAATACTCTTCTTTGGGTTTTCAAGTAATTTTAATGTTTTTCTTTTGAAATTAAATATAAAACCCATCTCCGTATGCTTTATATTTAACATATCCTTACCCTCATTAATCTCACCCATACTACAACAACTTTGTAAGATCCATGAGTTTGCCTACCTTGCCCTGTTTCAAGGCACTCTATTGATTTGTGATTGATTGCAGAACATTATTATGACTCCATGACCAATGGACCTTTCCTTTACTCTGCAACCACAACTTTAAAACCTATCCTTTGATATTAATAACTAGCATCAAATATGAAACATTCATTCATCTAATCTACTGTAAATTCAAATAGAGAGAGATTTCTCCAGGCTAGAAGTGCTAGATTATGGTCTAAAAGAGGTTTGTGGTTACCTCTGCAATTTTCCTCCTCAGCCTAGGAAAAATACAGAGTGCTAACATTCTACTGACCATACTAGGGATCGAAAGATTCCATCTTCCCTAGGAAATACTATCAAGTTTCAGATCTAATTATTGATGGTGGATAGCAGTTAGACACAAGAAGGTTTTACTTTTCACTTGGGGACTCCAACCAAGTAGAATCCAGAATTGCACGTCCCCCTGGTTTCTCCCAATTTTCAAGATGAATTCTCAATCTAAAGGGTATGCTCCCATGAATCAATATCACTTTCCATGTTTTCCAAATTGAATGCCTTGCATGCATTGGCAATCATATTTGCCAAAATTCACATATGGAAAACTAGATGATGTTTCCTTTAATTTGACAAAATTTCATATGCACATACATAGATGTGGAGGTTATTTTCAGGATGACTACTTAATGAGGATGTTTATGATAACTTTTGAATAAGAAACACAACCTTGATATGAAGGATTGTCTCTTGCTATCATGTATTCCCTTAAATACATCTACACAATGTTATGTAAGAACTATAAAGACAATTACACTTCTATAGTGATGGTTGAAACCTTTTGTGGAGATTTTGATAATATTATGCAACATGTGGGGATTGATATTGATGATGAGGATTTGATGGAAATGAAATAAAGGAAACCCTATCTGAACTATCTTCTCATCAGGAAAGCATAATAGTAAGAACTAGCTGCCATGACATTCATGATGATATTCAACAGAATGTAGTTTCTCCTTTTATTATAGATCATAATTTCGATGTTCAAACTCATAATTTTTCCCTTAATAATGATGATGAAACTCTATAGTCCTAAGAAGCTTTAAAGAATGAAAACAATGATTTGGATAAGTCATTATATTTTGGAATTCTCCAACCATTAATTGAGTCATTTACACCAATAAATAGTCATATTAGATTCAATGAAGAATTGATACATGCATATGACAACTGTCATTTGGAGCTTAAAAGAAGATATCAAAAAGAAAATGTTGTTCTAGGTCCTTTGAAAATCCATAATGAGATTATTTTTTAGTTGAAAAAAGAATGATTTGATCTTTTAGCTCATCAAGAAGATGTTTATGAAAGGAAGTTTTTTGAAGTTGTATGTAATAATTTTCAGTCTGAAATACATGAAGAGAATGAGGATGTAGTTCTTCTTTCTGATTCCTTTGAAGATCAGAGTGATACTGTTGTTGAAGTACATGAGAGATTGTGTTTATATGATCCTCAAACACATGCCATGGCTATTATTAAAAAATGTACAGTTTCTCCCTAAATTGCATGAAAAGGGAGATGAAAATTTTTCTCCTTTCTCATTCAAGTATGGTCCAAATATTTTTGAATCAGGAACAAAGAAGCTAGTAGAAAATATTAGAAAAAAATCCTTCCTTGATGATCAACAAAGAAATAAGCAATCCCTTCATTATTTTTATGACACTTTTGACATGTTGTTGTAGTCATTAGAATAGGAGAATGTTGTTGTATCTATGGATTATGGAGAGGTTTTCAATGCGAAGTTTGAGTTGCCATTTTAGGAGTTTATTTTTCTGCCTGGAGGATTTAAATGCAAACTTTAGTTAAGTAGCCATTTGCTTGACTGGTTGCATTGGGAATTTATTGTTCCTTATTATTACAATCATTTTAGAATATTAGAGTGAGTAGGTGTGATAAATAAGCTCAACACCTTAAGCATTCCTTTTAGATTCAACTTGCAGGAGAGTTTTCAGTTTTCAGTATAAAGTTTAGGTTTCATTTTGAAGAATGAATTTGGTTTAGTTTGAGGATTGAAATAGATTACCATTTTTCTTTTAGTTGCAGTTGTTTTAGGGCAGAGAATGTTGCAGGTTTGGGATCAACCCAATGGTCAAACGCATGGTCTACTGTGTTATTAGCACCTCACAAGGAGGATTCCATCCCCATTGGAGCCACTATTACTATCCTATAGTCATAGTGATCACTACCAGTTTTGTTTTTCAATATATTTAGGTCAATTTGTGAAATTTAGTCATGATCTTATAAATATCAAGTCTAAAACATCATTTGGAGAAATAAGTGGTGTTTGGTCATGAGTGTATTGTCATGAGTGAGGTATCATGAGCCAATTGTCATCTTATTTACAAGATCATACCTCATCATCGCAAGTGGTGTTGCATTTTTGAAAGTGGGGCATCATTGTAGCTAAAGAAGATTGTAGACCATGTGGAGGATTAAAAGGACATTCTTGGATTTCAGAAACATTGACAAATTTCATTCTTCACCTTTTCGGGACCAAATTTTTTTTGCACTATTGACAAAGCATTAAGGTTAGGGTTTTTGGTCCAGAGATGATTTTTTTGCATTTTTGGTGAAAGGAGCCTTCAAAGGGGTGTGTTTTATAACTAATATAGAGTCAACGTCATCACCAACATGTGTATCTTGTTCAGAGACACCACTGTTGCTCAAACCATGAAAAATAGATGGCATTATGTACAGGAAATGTGCATGCACATAGTCAACATATTTTCACCATGTCTCTTAAACCATGTACCCATTTACCATGAAATTTGTACAATATGGGCATGGGGATAAGATAAAAAAAATCACTTAATGTCAGGTTAAAATGATTTATGATTTTTGAGAAATGAGCCAACGTCATCTATAGATTTTTGGATTTTCTCGAAATATGTGCATCAATTTTAGCTCGTGTTTTTTAGAGATGAATTATGATGATAGTAACTTGCCATAAAAATTTAAGTTGAATTTGATTCACCGTTTAAGAGACATTCAAGAAATACAGTGGTTGCACACATGATGAGAAGCAGGACTAAGTTTTCTTGAAAATGGCACATTTTAGAAAACGTTTCGTACATAAAAAACATGGATATATTTATTACAGTCAACAAGGCATCAACTAGTAGTTTTTGATCAAAGTTTATCCATCTATGCCATTAGAGAACGAACATTCACGTGTTGCACACAGGTGCTGCACACAGATATAGTCAACCTTTTTTTGGACTGAATTTTTATATCAATGGTGGAAAAGGAGGGATTTTATAATGTCATTAGTTATTTTTTAATATGTAAACACTTCACTCATGATATTTTGTACAAGTTCTATTAATTAGGCATCTAGGAAATATTATAGGTAATAGTCAAAGATACTTTCCTAGTTTCGAGAATAGTGGTTTTTTCTTTCCTATCTTTATGAAATTAGTTCCATCTTTTGGGGAATAGGTGGGTTTTGACCTCCTTTGATCGAGAAACATTATTTTGTATATATTTCATGATCTTAAGTGTAGAAAGGGTTTATAGTGGAGTAAAAAGAATATCTTTTAGATTGTAAGCTATGGATTTTCAATACAAGTAATCAATTCAGCAATACAGGGACAATTTTGTTTCAGGATTATTGTGTCAAACAAATGGTGATGTTTATCTCGATGTAAATTTGTCTTTCCTTCTATTTTTTACATGGACCCTCCTTATTGATTTTTTACAAGAATATTATGAGTGGAATTTACTCATAGTACTCTGTTTTGGCTTGTCAAGCAATTTCGATGAACCACACTAGTTGGTTCGAAACGCATCGACAAAAGCATCCCAATGTGGTTTGCACTGAAGAATCTTCTAAAACTTGATATGGATCACAAAAGCCTAAATTCAATAAGCAATTTCAAGGTTTTTCTTCTGAAATTAAGTATAAAATTCATCTCTATATGACTTATATTTACTATATCCTTACCCTCATTCAGCTCACTCATACTATAATATATTTGTAAGATCTAGGAATTTGCCTACCTTGCCCTATTTAAGGTTTCTCTATTTATTTGTGATTGATTGTAGAACATTATTATGACTTCATGCCTAATGAACCTCTTCTTTACTCTGCATCCACATTTTTAAAATCTATCCTTTGATATTCATAACAAGCCTGAAATCCAAAACATTCAGTCATCTAATTGATAGTAAATTCAAATAGAGAGAGACCTCTCTTGGCTAGAAGGGCTAGATTCTATTCCAAAAGAGGTTTGTGGTTACCTCTACAATTTTCCTCCTCAACCTAGGAGAGCTACGGAGTCCTAATAGAGTGGCTCTTGATGTAGGAAAACATGATGAGATGTAGCAACAACTAAAGCAAATATGGCAACAACAAGGTGCATGTGACAGGGATGACGAGTATCACATCACAATAAATGGCTTGGTCAAATTCCGGAACAAGACTTATGTGTGAGATCGTAGTGAACTCAAGAAGCTTACCTTGAGGGAGTTTCATGTCAAGCCATATTCAGGCCATCTGAGATATCAAAAGATTTTGAAAGTAGTTAGGAAGTTCTGTCATTGGTCAAACTTAAGGAAAGGGTGGTTGAGTTTGTTGCAAGGTGTGTGGACTGTTAGCCAGTGAAAGTTGAATGCAAGCATCCAACTAGTTTGTTACAGCCTATTTTGATTCCAAAATGGAAATGGGAGGTAATTTTGATGGACTTCATTACAAGTTTTATGAGGACATAGAAGTAGCATGATTCCATCATGGTTGTGGTTGATAGGTTGGGCAATGTAGTTCACTTCATTGCAGTGAATTCTACAAATTCATCTAGTGAGGTAGCTTAGATATTCATCAAGGATATAGTAAGATTGCATGATTTTCCCAAGAAGATCATATTAGATAGAGATTCTAAGTTCACTTCCAAGTTTTCAAAGGGGTTATTTGTAGGCTTAGGGACAGAGTTAGATTTTAGTCCAATTTATCATCCATAAACAGAAGGAAATACAAAGATGATTAATAACATTCTTGATATATGTTGAGTATGTACGTATCTTCCACTAGTGGGGTTTGCATATAATAATGGGTATCAAGAGCTCCTTCAGGATTAGATCATGTGACAAGTTGGAACCTCAATATTGTGGACCTTTTGAGATCTTTGAGAGGATTAGACCAATGGCCTATCAACTTGCACTACCACCAATAATGAAAGTCCGTGAATTTTTCTATGTTCATTTTGGCTTGTTGGGGCCTGACCTAGGTTCAGAGGTGATTTAGCCAAATAAATCTCGGTACTACTAGCCCTTTCATCAATAGTCCACGGAGCGCAGACTAAGGTCTCACCTCAAGTAGTATGGGAGGGTGCTAGAACTAGGTTTCACCACCCTAGTGATGTCTGATGGTTTCAAGTGGTCCGTGGTTATGCACATTGCTATGCACACTTCCTTGTATCTTGCAGCCTGAGATGATGCCTTCACGTAGCCCTACTCAGGGGCTGAACAATGTTATTACCCAAGTCATTACTAGTAGCCCGATATTAGTTGATTAACATAGCTCATTTGTACGCTTTCTGTTATATTTAACAATATTCACAATTCATACAAAAGCGCGTGGTAAATAAATAGTATAATTTCAAATGATATCAAACAAGTAATAACTTTGAATAGATGCACAAAATTGGTAACAAAACCTTTCTTTATTAATCTCTTCTCCAGTTACAGGCTCAACTCTACCCTGTGCACTTAGCTATAGGGGTCCGCGCACTCAGCCGTGGACTTTACTAGGCCTCTGCGCACTCAACTGTAGAGCCTCTTCCTACTAATATGACCCAACATACACTTAGAATCTTCTTCTATGCTTTTCTATCTCATTCTATCCATTGGATTCTTTCATATGATCTTGTGTTTTTACAACTTAGAGCCTCACTCCATTTATACAATCCCATGGTCCGCAGACCATGGGTAGGTCGACATTACATTCAAACTTAGGGTGGACCCTAACATACATTTCACACCCATGATTCATGGAGCTTTTACAATAATATCACTCAAAACTTGGGCTTTCAGACCCAAAACATGCTGCGGGGGGATTCCATGCCCAACAGGTCCCCAACACAAACATCATGACTCACCCTCGAGTCACTCTGTTGACATGAAAAACTTGGTGTGGAGTCCCTCCAACTGGTCTCGAATGGTCCTGATGTTTGCAACGCACTGAGCTACTGCTTGTTGAACCTATTGCATCCGTTCTTTTGAGACCTTTGTGTCTGGCGTGCTGCCCTACATCTGCACATGCATCCTATGAATGTGCATGAGATTCCCTTCAATATTCACCATGATTGTGAAGGCCTCATCAATCCATGGTTGAATGCATGCCTTGAGAACTACTTCCTTATGGTGAGATGCATCCACCTGCTCCATTAATGCCTTGGCTTGCTGCATCATTGCAAGCCACTGAGTGAGGATTACTGTCTGCGCAGTCCCTCTGACGTTTTCGTATTACTGTTGGAGTTCGCGCACCTCTGTCTCTAGGCACTGGATGTTGAGGTCCTCCTGCAAAGTCGTGAGGACCTCAAGTCCCTGTTCCAACATGTTGGTACAGTTGCACACAACACCTCCAATTTCTTCCAACCCTGGTGGAATAGCATTGGCGCACTGTTCTTTGATTTCTACGGGAGTGGAAGGTTGCACCTTCAACTATAGCTCGACGATCTGGATATTCTACTCTAGCTGCACCTTTATCGTCTCTTCCTTGGCCTTGCGGACTCTAGTTTCCAAACTGTGGATCTGCGCTTCTACCAGTAGATTTGTTGTGATGGCTAGCTATGGGACATGTTGGCAAGTGTCATCTACCGTGCACACCAAATATTGATTTTGTGACATCAACGCATCACACTGCATGCTGAGCTATTCTAAGCTTATTTTCTGCTCATTAAGAACCTAGATCGCACGACTCTCCCTAGTCCGTAGCTCTGCCATTATCCCATCCTGTAACTGATACAACGTTTCCCAGGGAAGGGCAGCCAGATTAAGGCCGAGGACTTTCATTATGCTAATCCACAACCAATCCTTCGCATTGGATGATGCTTGAGCTCCCTTTGCACTATTGTATTCGCCATCCATGAACACAACATCTGCTCTGCTGCTAAACTTCCTATTGTGATGTGCGTTGACAGGGTATCTTCCTAAGGGGGCCACATCGGTAACTCCTACAATTGGAACTTGAGGGCCCCCAACACAGTTTGATGCTCCTGCATGAACTCCTGGAGTGCTTCACTTGTGACATCGCGGACTATCTCATTGATGTCATGGAGATCACCTTCGGTTAAGGTGATTGGGTCAATGGCCAACTTCGAGGCCTTGACCTTCTTCCTTGGGCACGATCTCTCTGCGATGCATGGGCACTTTAACTGTGTGGATGCGGCCCCTGGTTCCTTGCTCCCTTTTGTTGTTTTTGTTTCCTCTGTGTCTTGTCCTGAGGACGTTGCTTAGCCCTCATCTGGTTGTGATGTTGCTGCCTCTGCTACTTGAACTGTTGCTGCTGCTTTTGCGGCCTTCTTCTGCTCTGTGGCTTTCTATGCCGCTTCTTGTGCTGCCCTTACCTCAGCTGCTACTTTTCCATTCCACCTTTTTTTGCCAATTGAGTGATGTGTAGCTTAGCATCGTCTTTTTTCTTTTGGGCTACTGCCTTGTCTAGTTCTTCCATGTCTGGGGTGTGTCATTCAGGATGCCATGTCTCCAAGATAGTAAAAATCATGTCGTCAGTGGCTACAAATGGTAGCTTTGTCCATTGCTTCACCAGGTCCTTTCGCACCCTGATATAAATGTTGTGCATATCAGCGTTGAATTCTGCAAAACTTTGTAGACTATTGTGCACCGTAGGAGACAGGCGTGGCCTCCAATTGATCCACATCTAGATGCTTGCCTCCATGAGCACCCATAAATGTTTTGTGTCATGAATTCATTTTGCGTCCTTGGTGGCCAAAAGCGATGTGTATTTCGTGGCCTCTAGTATGTCTCTGTCAATGTTGGGGAGCTACTATCCTCTGGCAGTTATCCTACTACTAGGAATATGGATAATAGCAACCACGCGTAGTGGAAAGTTTTACCCTGCTCCTCGGTTTCGCAACAGTTTGTCAAAAATTCCTCACAGAGGAATTCAGACTAGTTGAACTAGACCCCCTTCACGCACTGCTTAGCCAATGAGACCATCGGCACTGGTACCTCATTGACGTTGTACTTTCTTAGAATCTTATCAGCCACGCATTGAGTTTCTATGCACACCCCATTGTCCTTAATGTTGGAGATGGTGTAGCCCCTCTTCTTCTTCTCTAGCTTATATTTTGCTTTCATAGCTTCTCTGAGAGCCAAATTACTACCTTTTCTAGCTATAGTAGTGGGGTCCTTTCCTTTACAGGGGAGCCAAAAAATATGATGGATGAGGTCTGCCGTGATGGGAATAAGCTCCTCCAGCCATAGATACCCATCATACACCAGGCAGAGTAGCTTCCTGATGACGAAAATGGTGATGGGAGCATGGTGGAAATGTGGCATCCATAATAAGTGTAGAAACCTGGCCTTTTCCACACCACATAACCATTTTTGTGGCTCTAACGTTATCACCACCCCCTTAGTATTATGCTTCATCAGATTAGTGGTCTCTAGGTGTGGGAACTTCTCACAGTCAGCGAGGTCCCATTATTCAAATTTCATGGTTGGCATGTGGCCTAGGTGTGTGCCTTCAAATACGATGCCATCAGGGAGAAGCAGGGTCTGGAGTGAACTCTTTATTTCATTTAGATCCTTCGATACTTTGGTTTTCCTTTTTCATAGAGGGACATACACAAGAAGTTTTGTTTTTTAGCGCAATGGTTGGATATCCTCCTCCACATCTTCATCTTCTTCTGCTATGGTGATCAGGGCCTGCAAGTTTTCTTCTTCCCGATCTGTCTCTATTGTGACTACTTTCCCCTTCTCTACCATGGATAGTTTGTTGTGCCATGGATTCCTCAGGGACATGTGTACTGGACCCATTGCCTATTTATCCTTCTTGGGCCTCAGTGTTCGCAGTGATTTGGGGATTTCTGTCACCACCCCGGTGCCTTCTGGAACATCCTCCATCATTTAGGTCTTTTCCGCCTCACCGACCATTACTTCTTCAATTCCCAAACCATACTTAGTGGCTCTCATCATATCTAGGCTGTATTCTCTCAGTAGTGAACTTGGGGGCTCAATTATTACTCAGCTCTCAATGCTCTATGATTTTCTTAAGTGCTCAATTATAAAATGAACAAGTGTTGTTCGCTAGCCAACCATTTTATTTTTATAGTGGCTTTCGAATTCGAATTCGAGTGTTTGCCCCAACTTTGGGCCGTTAATGCTTTCTTGGTGGCAGATTTTCCCAAATCTTTCCCATAACTCATGTCTTAAATGCTCGCTACCTACTCCATTTGGCCTCAAATCGAACATCCCATCGTGAATAGTGACACCAATGGTCACTTCCCAACCAACCCGCATGACAATGCAACCCTCCATGTGTGGTCGTGAACCCTGTGATGTTTTGGTTCTGTGCGCATCTCCCATATCGCACAACGCCTGGGCAAAATATTTTATAGTCCTGCGCTCCCTTTCAACTACTTGGAGCACTAAGACTATTCTTCCTATGGCTAGTCAGGTGGTCACACCACCCATGCGGGGCTTCATCTCGTCCTCCAACATGGTTGTCAGAGAATCCTCATCTTCCATTGTGGTGATCAACATTGCACACTCTACTATTCACAATGCACTACCCTAGTCACTATGTTTAGCGATATGTGGTCCCAGCCATGGCAGTAGACTGACCAGTTCATAGCAATAGTCCTCCAATTCATTAGTATGATTGTACGAACCTTGCCTTGCCATCCTTGGTTTTTCGACGAGAAATGCTTCCTTTATTTCATTTTCTAGCTTCTTGAACTGTGCGTTCATTAAAGCACTTTTCTCCCTTAGCCGTACTTGATCTTTTTAAATTTCACAAAGTCTAAAGTTTCCCTGTGATATTTCTTCCTTAAGTCTTATATGTTCTCTTTCCTATAGTTGTGTGATTTTTTCATTTCAGTCTGCACGGACCGTCATATCTATGATTGTCGTTACGTGCAGACTCGGCTTCGCATGTTCCTTAGGGATTTCAGCCCCTACTTCATACTTCAACTTTGGAAGCACTTGCACAGTTAGAGTTTTGCACATGGCCCTATAAGCCCATACAATCGTTGGTACACGTAGGTCACAGTCAGTACATCTCACATGGTGGACCTTGTTCAACACTTCGCACATCTTGTCAACTGCTTACCAATGTATGGTTTTTCACGTGCTAGCTTTAATAATACTTTTATGTTCGTGCACTTGTCTTGCTTGCTTCTGCTTGTTGTTCCTGTCTCCTATTGTGAGAGTGATGTGCATTCATGAATGTTGCATACCATATTCCTGTACCGATCTGGAGAGGTGGTCACGCAGGCTATTTCGTCCCTCATGCCTAGCTTCCATCCTCATCTGAGGCTTCCCAAATCGTAAGCACATCATGTTTCTATATTTGTGCCAATCCTGAAAACTCTGCTGGTGTGTATCCCACCACTTTGCAGGCATAACGTGTAGTGCCCATTTCAGAGCATCAAACTGCTGCTTTTCTGGCACTTTACTTTCAAATTTGTTCAGCAATTCATCCAGTACTATCAACCTATCATACATAGGAAGATCCCTCACCTCTATTGTCACGTAGCATGATGATCTTATCATCATGTTGCAATTGAATGTGGTTACCTCGTGTAACCAGTTCTACCATCGTTATGTTTCCTCATCCAAATATAATGTACAAGAGCTGTCAAGTTCCCATGAAATCCTGCCATCAGATGTAGGATTTACCCAATCGTGTTCCTGAGCGGTTATCTTGTAGATACAGTTGAGATCATCATCACTATCATCATTGTGGGCCAGTTTTTTGTAGCATGCTCCTTCTGTAGGGTTTAGCGGTACCACTACGCGTAGTGCCTTTTCTCAAAAATCATTTTTCTCTTCTTTAGATTTATCACTCTATTCATATCAGTGGCCCAATCTATTCCCAGTAGCGTGGGATAGGGATTGATGTCATTGACAATCTCTATCAGTTCGAAATCTACAAGCGTGCTCGCACCTTCAATGTCTACTCTTATCCCCTATAATATTCCCATCGGTAGGATATTTTGCTGGTTTACCATTCAAAATTGAATAGGAGATCATTGCAACGCGGGCCTGCCCATGCGTTCCCATGTCTATTTTGGCAATACATTTGCATCTGATCCTAGAACTAGAATCACTTGATCCATTTCATACTCTCTGATTTGTGCAGTCAATCTCATTTCCCTTCCCATTCACGATGTATGTTTCGTGAGCTTCGGGACCACACAGTTCTCCTGACCCAGTGCACCTAGTGATAAGTTCCTATAGTCCCTTCACCGCTTTGCTCTCGAGCAACAACTTCATGCATGTCTACAGAAAGGTAGTGAGCATTGAAGGATCCATATTTGGTTCTAGTTGATCCTTACTACCTAAAGTGGAGTCCTCCATGAAGCTCTTCTTAGCTTCCATGAATGTCTCCTTCACGCACTCCAAATGAAATTCAGGTTCCTTTGTAGGAGCCTTGTAAACCCACACACTTTCTTCAGGTTACTTACCTTTGTCATCCCCTGTCGTGATTCCACTTCGAAGCACGATGTTTACATTTGGGTCCTCTTTGCATGGCTCAGACCTCATCATTTCTAGGTTCTGAGTCGGGGGAGGCTGGAGTACTCCTTTATCACGCAACCTCGCTATCAGTGTAGGGTAGTCCTCTGTCTCATGATCAACTTGGGTACAATATAAACATGATGCTCTTGTTAGATTATTACAATCATAGGCATAATGCCCTGGCCCTCCACAATTATAACAAGTCAGTTGTCTATGACCCCTTCCTAGTCCCATTCCACCTCAGCCTCGTCCGTGCCCCTGAAATATAGCACGTGCCATCCTTACATTTGGATCGAGGGCTTGCGTTTCAGTCTACACTCTGTAGGCAGGAGTCTGATCCATCATCAGCTTGTAACTTCTACAGGTGTTCTCATCATGACCTATCGACCTACAGAAATTATAGAACAATTGCTGAGATGTCTGTGTATACTTCTATAATATGTGATAGTTATGTATAGTGCATTTTCCTCCTATCTGACAAATTGCGCACCATAATGTAGGCACTGCGATCGGTCCTGCTTGTACCTCTGGTCTTAATGTCATCGACCCTCCTCTAGCCAAGTAGTTTTTGAAGATTGGTCAATGGTCCTTGTCATGCCCCCAACCTTTACATTTTTTGCACCATACCTCGTCGCATGCTTCTGGGCGATTTGCCCTGTCTTGTTTCAAACTCTACATTCCCAGACACAAATTTTGTACTTGCGCATGGATTCATTGGATTCCCAGGATATGATCTTGTATTGGGTTCTCGTGCAGTCTCATTACAATCTCCATATCTTCAGCCTGGGTGGATAGCTTCTACTATGATAGCACCATCCTTAAATGCGACGTTAGTGATGCTACAAACTATGTGTGGTGTTTTCCATCCGTCAAGTTCATGTTGGCTTGGCAAATCATACTCTTCAGCCTCTCATCCAAATCCCATGGGGTCTCTCTTGGAAGCATCGCAATTTCCTTAAACCTAATAATTGATTGTGTTTTTGACTTTGGCCTGCTAAATTCTCTATTCAGTGTGGCCTGGATATCTGTGATCCCTACATTTGGATGGCCATTAGAATGCTTAAGGTACCGTGTTAGTGCATGATCTTGGAACGTGCTTACCAGTGTTTGCTTCTTTACATTGTCATCCTTGACTCCTTGTGCTTCCCATAGAGACTTTACTACGAACCAAAATTGGTTCAGATCTTCGTTCCCTACTCCTCTGTATATCGGCAATTTTATCGCACTCGCCATATTGAACTATGGTGGTGGCAGAGTTGGTGTGGGAAGAGATGGGGGTGATGATGGTGAAACTAGTGGTGATGTAGGTGGGGGTGGTATGCACGAAATTCGCTGCCTTATTAGATTGATCACACTTCTCGGAGAAAATTTCACGAACTCCTCCTCACTTTCTTGCCATGGCGAAATCAAGGGGCCATTTTCTATTTATGCAATACCCTTGTTTCTATAGATCTTCCCACTTCACGTAGCCCCAAACATCAATTTATTCACATAACCCACTTTTCACACAATAACATTTTAATGCAAGTGTTTAATGATTTAATGTACTTACCTCGTGGTCCTTTCAGGAAGCGTCATTTCACCTCATTCTAGTTGCTGGTTGTGTCTACCGTGAACTCGATGATAAACCCTCCTATAGTTCAATCAAGCCAATGGTCCATAGTGCATGCGATATTATCTTCCGATGCTTCTAGTTTGTGAACCAATTCTAGAGTCCACACAATCAGTTTGTCGAGCATACACCTTACCTGACTGTCTGCTAGCTTCTCAATCCACTCGTACAATTCAGAGGGGAAGGATGAAAATAAAATTTTATCGATTTTCGTATATAAGTAATGCTCTAACCACTGTTCCTTTGGTACTCACAGATTCCTATTCTACTGCGCTGTGAACTTGCGAATCTCTCTATCCAACCACCCTTGAATTTCTTTCTTTGTTGGATTCCAGTGACACGACATCAGAATCCCTTATGCAGATCCTGATCCTGGCAATGGAATGATTTGTTGGCTTGTTGGGGCTTGACACAGGTTCAGAGGTGATTTAGCTAAACAAATCCTGGTACTACTGGCCATTTTAGCAACATTCTGCAGAGTGCTGACTGAGGTCTCACCCGAAGTAGTATGGGAGGGTGCTAGAACCAAGTTTCCGCACTGTGGAGATGTCTGATGGTTTCAAGTGGTCTGTGGTTGTGCAAGTTGCTACGCACACTTCCTTGTACCTTGTAGCTTGAGATTATGCCTTCTCACAACCCTACTCAGGGGCCGAATAGTGTTATTACCCATGTCCTTACTAGTAGCCCGATATTAGTTGATTAACTTAGCTTATTTGTACACTTTCCATTATAGTTCATACAAGAGCATGCAATATATAAAAAGTATAATTGAAAATGATATCAAACATGTAATAACTCTGAATAGATGCATAGAATTAGTAACAAAACCTTTCTTTATTAATCTCTTCTCCAGTTACAGACTCAACTCTACCCTGTGCATTTAGCTAAAGGGGTCTGCACACTCAACTACGGACTCTACTAGGCCTCTGCGCACTCAGCTGTAGAGCCTCCTCATACCCAAGACACACTTAGACTCTTCTTATATGCTTCGCTATCTCATTCTATCCATTGGATTCCTTCATATGATCTGATGTTTTTACAACTTAGAGCCTCGATCTATTTATATAATCCCATGGTCCGCAGACCATGGATAGGCTTACATTACATGCAAACTTAGGGTGGACAACCCTATGACTCTAACATACATTTCACACTCGCAATTCGTGGAGCTTTTACAATAATATCACTCAAAACTTGGGCTTTGAGCCCCGAAACATGTTGTGCGGGGATTCCATGCCCAATAGTTCAATTTCTTAAGAGATATGTGTAAGATGTTTATCATGTGATTGATTCATCTGTATTGCAAGTGGATCCTGAGGGATAATTCCAACTAGATCCATAATGAATTTTGTAATGGAAACAACGCATTTTCTAGAAAAGAGCAAGCATTTTAGCCCAATGAAGATACATGAGAGATGGTTGATTAGATTTGGGCTTTGTATTCTTCCTTATTATTGCTTGAGTAAATGTGTTTGGTACGTGTTTTTTTGTTATATTTATATATTCATATGTGTATTTTAAATACTGTAATGAGTTGTGTTATAAAGCTCCAATAAGTATTATGTTGTAAATACTACATCAAGCTATGCTATAAAGATCTAATAAGAAGTATGGTGTTGATGGTTTCAGAAGTTTGGTGCAATGTAAATTTTGCATCAAGCTATTTTATAAAGCTCCATGGGCAGCATGTTTTGCTGGTTATAGGCATCATTGAACACCACCGATGGTGCTCCCCTAAGGGGGAGGGGTTTGTAACAATCCCTAGTTGATTTTCCATGTAAATAAACTAATACCAAGGTCATGGGACAAATATTCCAAGTTGAATGGTGGGTAAACATTCTATTGGGAATGACTTATGGATTAATAATGGTTATGGAAATTGGAAAAGGTATTGTTAAAGGCAAAGATGCAATAAATGAAATTTAATTATGAAAATAATGGAAAATTGGAGAAAATGAAGGTGAAGAGACACAAATTTTCCCACAACGGAAATTAGAGAAAAAATGAAGGAAAACGAAGAGAAAAGGGGACATCAATGATAAAAAAGCATCAAAGAAACAATTCAAAACTTTTGTCCTAGCTTTTGGCTTAGCTTTGTTTAGTATAGAATTTGGAGCATTATAGCATTCACTTGGATTTGGAGAAAGCAAGAAAAAAAAGAGAGGGAAGCACAAGGAGACAGTTGGATCAATAGCTACAATAGGCTTACTTTGTAGGTAATAGGTTGCATGTGTGAGCTCCTTTATAGTTTTTGGATGCATAGTATATTCATGTGGTTTCTTGGTTATGTGTTGGCATTGACATGTTTATTTTCTTGGATTGATAGTGGTTTCAACCTTGCCTTACCATTTCCTAGATAGCCATGGTGTAGTGGTTTCCTGATTTAGTTTTGTGATTGGTTCTCATGTTTCCTATCACTAGGGATTGCAACAAGTTCTTTGGAGCCTTGAAATAGCTTGGGTTCCTTGGATGCTATGGGTTGAGTTACTAGTCACTTGATCCTATAGTTTGGGACAAACACTCTAGAGCCTTAAAACAACTTGGGTTCCCTCAAGGCTATGGGTTGAGTTACTAGTTCCTGGAGCCCTAGACAACTTGGATAGATACAAATATGGTTTGGTATTAGTAATTTCTATACTAGTTAGATGAAATCAATGTGTTTGAGGGTTGAGGTGGTGTGGCCTCTAGAAGCCTCCCATTAGCTACATTCTTGTCCCTAGATAATGAGGAGAACATTAAGGATTTGTTTGACTAGCTCCAAAGACAAAATGGTCATATAATATAATTGGAGCAACATAACAGATTTATTAGTGATGAGAATAAAGTGGTAAAAATAGAAAAGCCAAGATGGAAGACTATTAAACTTTCACTTCTAAAGTACATGAGACATATCAATAAATGGTAAAACAATTTAACCCCTACCTCTAGTGCATGGAAGATATTTTTTCCAAGCTACTTCCACTTTGGGAACAATAAAATTGAAGAAGCATATAGTTAAAATTATTTTTAAGTGTTATTGATCAACTTAAATAATTGTCGAAGGATTACCATGATTTTCCCCTTGATGTTCCAAGAATAAATGAAGAAGAAATAAATTATGATTATGCTATCGTCAATTGAGCCTTGAAGACTCAAGAAATTTTAGAAAAAGGATATGACCAACTCTGTAGCCATGTATCAAAGCAATCACTCTTAGGAAAAGAGGCTAATTAATATGAGAAACATTCCACCTATTGGAGGTCAAGGAGAGGTAATATAAGACCTTGAGGTTAATAGGGAACTAGATGAAGTATTGGATTCCATATAACTATCCTTCACCATGTTCACAAGTGAAGCAACTAAAAACTCCTTGAAGAAACACATTGTTGAACCAACCAAGAAACAAACTATTTTGTATTATTTCATGGTTTCATTAGAAAATGATGTACAATCTCTCATAGAAAGCACCACTAAGTATCATATAATAATGTAGAGATTTGTTGCTAATATAATAAAAATGTTCTCTTCACATTATCTACTCTAGAAAACAAATTTACATGACATCGTGGGAGTTAAAGTAAATGATCTTGTAGCCTTATGACATATGTCACTTCTTCAATTTTGAAATTCCTGACAATTTTGTGTTAAGTTAAACATGACAAATAAAACATTACTGAAAAGTTGTAATTACTTAGTGCCAATAAAGAAACCTAAAAAGGTAGTCATCTTGGTATCTATAAGATGTCCTAAACTCTAAGTAAAAAGGGCTTTTTAGTGATTTGTATATTGAAGAACTTTATATTGGGAAGCCTTGAAGGCCATGAAGGAATATTGATCGATTTTAACAATTCTTTCTGAGATATTTCTGAATTCTCTACTGTAATTTCATGCATGTATGTGTTAGCGTGAATTTTATTACTTGTTACTAGTGGAATTTTCGACTAAATAATTCGTATATTTCACACATTAAATTTCTATTTTGTAGTTGTCTTCATAATTAAATGAAGATGTATTTAACCCACTTAGAGTAATATGAATAGTGCTTACATCTAGAAGTATGTGATTTTTTCCTTATTGCCAAGTAATATGATATACTTACTTTCTTATTCATTTATCATCATCATTTTCACTCAAATTAGATTAAAATAGTTGGGAACGTTTTTTTTCCCATTTCCAATATTTTTTGTGCTATGAAAATATCCCCATATCACACAACATTAAATGACTTGATGGTTACCAATCCAGAATCTCGTTGGGTCACTTCCAAAATGGTGTTAAGTCAAATTTTGTTTTCATACTAGAGAGAACCCATGCAACTATTCTTGGGAAAATTATCATTGTCAAAAAAACGTCATGGTGCTATAGAACAAAGACATTGCACAATATCATGGTGCTCTAGAAAAAGGTCATCATGTGGGTAAAGGTCTAGTGGACTAGCTACATCCAAGAAGTAGTGATATGGGAGCTTGAATATACTATACGGGAAGGAAGGCTTCATCTAGTTTGAAATTTTAATGTAAATTTTTATATATATGCACCATTATTATGTTAAGAATTGAGGATGGTGCTAAAATAAGGGAAAGGGGAATTTAGTACCCAGCTACTGATCCCATCTTAATATATATATATATATATATATATATATATATATGATGAAATATTGTAGATCCTAGCTATGTTATGGTTTCAAATATTATGAGAGTGATGTTATGGTTTCAAATATTGTGAGGGAGATGGATAAGGATAATATTAGTTAGAGAAGTTATAAATTTCTAATATATTTTATTCTTAAGCCAATATGTAGGTATATTTTGGAAATGGAAGGGAGCTTCCAGCTTTAACAATAAAGGTACATTCAATTATCATCTTCCATTTTAATCCCCACTAGACAATGTTAGACTCACACGGAAATTAACAACCACTCTAAATATTTGATCAACACAAGCTAATAGATGAAGATTCAACCATTTCTTTGTCAAAAAAGGCCACACTATGATTGGAAAATGAGACTTGATTAGAGTGGGAACAAGGATACATCAGGATATATTAGTTTGAATTACATGTATCTTGTTATTCCTTTGAATTACTCATTATTCATTGTAATATTTGGTTACTTGTTGTTCATTGAATCAATGTAATTATTAATTTTAATATACAACTTGAGGTCATTCATGTTAGAATTTTTTATTTTGTTATATTTAATTTGATATTTTTTGAGTGGTGAATGTGTTTTACTATTTATATCTTTTTTAATATAGTTAATATATTCTGTTATTTGATTAGTTGGGAATATTTAGAATATTTTTTCTTATGAGATATATATATATATATATATATATATATATATATATAAAAATACTTAAAGAGAGTTCATTGTGGTTTATGGTGGAAGTAGAATTATCACATATACTTTGTAAATTAGTCATATAAATGTTATTTTAATTATAATATTATGTTGTCAAGAAAAGAGATGTTGTATGACTAATTTAAAGAGATGTTGTATGATTAATTTTCTCTAGTTCTCTCCAAAAGAGATCCCTAGTGAGATGTATAAGAAAAAATTAGGTAATTTTTTTATACTCATTCTATGGACACTAATAAATCATTAAATTTATATCGATGTGCTAGTGTATTCATATTTTATCATACCAATATTTGAAGTAGTGACAATATTGACTTTAAAAAATGCAATATTACATTATGAAAGTGCTAGAATCAAATTCCAAAAAAACAAAATCACATTAATAAAATGTCAATATGAGATCCATTTTTGCAAATTTCGAATTCAATATCGACACTATGGAAACCAGAATTTACACTTTGCACACCCCAAATTTGAACTTTAAAATAATTAATTTCAACCTAAATTTAAAAGTGTTAAGGTGGAATTAATTCAAATTTAATTGAATTGCAATTTTTGTGTGAGTAGAAAAAACAAACACTCTTTAAATTATTTGTCAGTATGGAGTAAAAAGTACAATATAAAATCACACCATACAATATGAAATACAAACATATGAAAAATTCAAGCCAAAAATAAAAATGTATGTCTTCCTCTTATTATTTTCAAGATTAATGTTAGTAATCATTTATTCATATTGGTTTCCATAGAGTCTTGGATACATAGTGATCGGGTGCTTTGTTAAGGCATTCCTTGATTTGAAGTCATTGGCTCAACTCCCTACCCCCATCGGGGTGATATATTGGACATGATGAATATGTAGTCCCACCAAGCTTTATATATATATATATAATTATATATATATATTAATATTTATTTATAATATATATATATATTATATTTTTTATATATATATATATATATATATTATATATAGATATATATATTATATATATATACAAACATAAGAAAAATTCAAACCAAGAAATAAAAATGTATGTCTTCCTCTTATTATTTTGAATATTAATGTTAGTAATCATTTAATAATATTGGTTTCCATGGAGTCTTGGATAGATAGTGATTGGGTGCTCTGTTAAGGCACTCCTTGATGTTATATATATATACACACACACTCACACACACACACACACAAACATAAGAAAATTCAAACCAAAAAATAAAAATGTATGTCTTCCTCTTATTATTTTCAAGATTAATGTAGGTAATCATTTAATCATATTGGTTTCCATGGAGTCTTCGATAGACAGTGATCGGGTGCTCTGTTAAGACACTCCTTGATGTGAATTCACTAGCTCAATTCCCCGCCCCCATTGGGATAATATATTGGACATGATGAATATGTAGTCCCACCAAGCTTA